>CM017441.1:22301598-22386177 GCA_007726485.1 Eragrostis curvula | reverse complement strand
GAGATAAGAGAGAGCAGGGAAGGAGAGAGAGGAAAGAAGAGAGAGGGAGGACTCCAACTGCTGGATGTAAGCCTGTCGCAATGAAAAGAAGTAGAATCAAACTACGTTAACTGACATGATAAGCAAAACAGTTTTAACAACAGGCAACGTTTGGTTTTGATTTTTTGCTTGCCATTTTTGGTTCCATGCATCTCGATGTTACTTAGCTATCATTTCACTAACCTTCTTCCTTAGCCTGCTTTTCCTTGCTGCCTCCCTGTTCTGGGCCAGCCTTCTCAGTGTCTGCATGTTCATCATAGCATGATGCATAAACAGTTATTAAATTAGTGTAACAAACATTCACTACTGCCCAACAGGGATTAATATACAGTTAACTACTTATTATGAAATGAGACTTGAGAGCATTGTAATCTATTACTTTTGGGTCGCGTTCAGCGGTTGATAAACCCCTCTTGTGCTCCTTCTACAATCATCAAGAGATTTTCACATGCATTAGTTAAAACAGAGACCTAGTCTTCGGTAAAAGAAAATAAATCAAAGAATAAAATAGCACCCATGTAAAACTAAACACCAAACATGAGAATGCGCTTCTGTGCATGGATCTGCCAGTGATTTAGATTTAAGTAGTATAGTAGTTAATAATCAACTACTCACCTTGCCCACCGGCTTCACATCCTTGATCCCTGCTGCTGTAGTAGCCTGATCGCAGCAGCAGCAAAGGGTTGGTGCTGCAGGTGGTGGTGATCCTGTCGCCTGCTCCCTGCCAACTCCTCCATGCTGCTTGCTGCTGATGGTGATGGTCTGGTGACCTAGGCTGCTTGGATCCCACCGGAGCCGGCGACAGAACTAACTGATCTCCCCCTACCAATCAGATCAAAATGCCAAATCAAAACCAAGCAAATAATTAAGCAGCAATGATGCATGGCAGCTACAACCAGTACAGCATCTGAAAGAAAACAATGAGTGCTTCAACAAATGTGAGATATGTGGTTGATGTACCTTCGGCGACGGCTCCCACATGCATGGGCTGGGAAGGGAGATGTTGAGTGTCTCTGCATCCATGACAAGACAAGGAACAAGCAAGAGCTTGAGTGTCTGAGATCGTCTAGAGTGAGAGGGGGGCATGTACACACACATATATATATATCCACTCAGCTCTGAAGAAGAGCTTGAAAGGCTGTGGTGTTGCATGCAGCATGCAGCAGGGAACAACAGTCCAATCATGGCAGTACTATTAGCTGGGCATGCAGTGCCAGTAGTGCAGGCAGTGTGGCACGAGAAAGCTGGGACGCGAGCGGACAGTGGCGGGCACAGCTAACGCGTGCTTGTACTGGAACCGAAAGAGCAATGGATAGGATCGAGTCAAACATGTACAGATGCTAGCTAGCTGCAGAAGAGAGAGAGGAGATGGAGGTACTGGCTGGAGATGGATCATCTCCTCTGCGTGTACTGTTCTGCCGCGGGCACATGCAACTCGATCGCGAGGAAATCATTGAGCAGTCCGTTACATGTCACAGTCCAACCGGCCAGAGGTAGGGGAAGAGAGAGATGCATGGGGAGAGAGAAGGAAAGCAGGAGAAGCAAGAAACAAAAAGGCAAAAGCTAGAGAGAGAAGTCGTGTTGGCTTCTTGCATGGACTTTGAGCAGCATGTATGTTCTTCCCGGCCGGTCGATTCCCTGGTCCTCCAAAGCGGTGCAGATTTGCTGCAGATCCTGGTCAAATGGAGTACCTGAGAATCTGCCGCAGGCCATCCGGCCAGCCGGCCATATCATCGTCTTGATCTCACATGCCTGACCACCCCGGAAAAGGATGCGCTTTTCTGCACCGATCGAGAGGATCAGAGGAATCCCTGCAGCTACGCACTGCGTCTATCC
Organism: Eragrostis curvula; assembly: GCA_007726485.1. NCBI lineage: Eukaryota > Viridiplantae > Streptophyta > Magnoliopsida > Poales > Poaceae > Eragrostis > Eragrostis curvula. The sequence continues at coordinate 22,384,302 of CM017441.1, read as the reverse complement.
ATCCACGGCATACGTTTCCGGACCTAGCTATACTGCTATTACTTCTACTAAATGCAGCCAAAAAAAGGCCAGTAACTGCTACACGACACAAGTCTACTGCTGTATGCTGATCACGGCTTGCATGCGTTTGACCCTGCAAAACTGGAAAAGGAAACACGGCAACTGAAGTTGAAATTTGGTCAGTGAGCTGCGTGTAAGCCATGACTTACGCCTTTGTTCTTGATGCGTGGAGCCGTGGCTGCCGTGATCCAGGTACATGAACAACGCCTGGTCCAGCTCTCCCAGATGGTCATAAGCTCCTGAGGCCTCCTTGCTGCTGGGAGTAGTCCTGATTGTGCAACACAGATAAAACCATGCTGTAATAACAGTGATGCAGTGACATTTATACAGATAGTGCACAGGATTTGAGGACACTCAGAGGCATCCATCACACATCATCATGAAATCATGCTGCTATAAGCTAGCCTATGTATGTGTGTATGATGATATTATTATTCTGGTCCAACCTCTGCAGGATGGGAACAGGAGAATAAAATGGAATCTTCTATGGCTTGTTTCATTTATTTGGCAACCCTGAAAACTATGTCTAGTCCCGAAATTTCATGTGTGCAAGCTATGCTCATCGAAAAAAATAAAAATAAAAACATATATGGGCTGGATATACATCATTTACATGTCCTAAATTAGTGCATACTGGAAACCATATCAGTTACATGTCCTAAATTAATGTTCATGTCCTTGTTCCGAAAATTAAATATCATTGCCCCTGGTATCAAGATTTAAAATAAGACTAGCTAGTGAGCTGTTTATTGATTCACAGCTAGCAATTCAACTATATCTGGCTGCTCCAAAAACAAAAGTACCAAATTTTAAATCTGGAGTTGGTTTAATAACCATCTACCACACTTGCCCTCTTAGAAGAAGGAAAGAAGAACAAGAAATCAGGGAACCAAATCGGGTCTGTCATATCAAATCCACTAATACTCTAACAATCCCTCAACCAATATTCAAAGGAGTGCTGCTATAGCGTTGTTGCAGAATCAGTGGAACCACAAGAATTCAGAAACTGAAAAAACAAGATCAGTGCAAACAAGGCAAGTAAATTCAAAATTCAATGCAAGGAAAAAAAAACCAAGAATTAGGAACAAGAACTAATTTTGCATCAACAAATGAAAATTCACCAACATGCATAATTCGAGTGCGTCAAGGTCGCTATAGCTAGCCCCATCCTAGCTAGCTACAATCAGCTAGTGGATTTGGCCAGAAAAAGATTCTACAAGAAGAGCAGAAAGGAAAGCAAGCACAAAACCGAAACAGCCAACCAAGAAATTGAAGATGGTCAAACAAGCCACGGCAACAAGATCAAACTCCAAGATACGGATCGATCGAGAATTCCATAGCGGATCCTTCAGACAAGAGGGAATTCACGGACAAGGAACATCGCAAACAAACCAGCTGAAGGGACAATTGAGTTCAAAACTTTACATGAAGCTCGCGGCGGCTGCATGCATGGAGGAAGACGATGAGGAGGAAGGAGGCGGGTGCTGGTGGTGGTGGTGGTTCATCCCGAAGGAGATGTTCATCTCCTGGTGCTGCTCCTTGAGGCTGCTACCACTCACCATGGATGGATCGCTCGATCGACCACAGCTCCGCGGTGGTGGCCGGCAGCCGGATCGACGACACCGACTGAGAAGACAGACACGCAGGCAGGAAGAGAGAGAGGTCGAGGAAGAAGAGGCTAGCACATAGATGTACGTGTATCTCCACTGCAGCCGAGACCTAAATACGCTTTGACTCTTAGGGGGCCGGGGGGCTAGCGGCCAAGGCACACCTCTATCTCTCCACACTAGCGAACTACCTCATGACACAATCTATCTAGGACGCTAGTCATTTGTAATGGCCCTTGGACGCTTGCTCTCTCCTGCTAACAAACTACCACTAACCAGTACTTGTGTTCTAGTGCTCCTCTCTCTAATGCGTGCTGATACATCCCCGGACGGCCTCCGGTGCAGCGTCTATGGATTCCAGGGCGGGAGGTGCTGAGCCATTAATGGCGAAACAGAATTTCTGTTTGGCGCCATGCTCGCTGCATCTAATGACACGCTAAAAACAGCCCGGCTTTTCTCCTCTCTTCCGCTCCTTTCTTCGCTTTAACCCCCTTTCCGGAGAGGGAGAGCAGGTGAAGAAGACGTTGCCGCGTTTAATTTCCTCTCTTTCCTTTTGCACCGAAATCCTCGTTTCTATCTTTATTTGCGCCTACCACCCTCTGATAGAGCATATCCAATGTATTTTCTTTAAAAAAAAATCCGAATTATTGGAATTCGGAACAATTTGCTGGTGTGCAAGCAGGCCACGTAATGCTGTAGAGAGGCATATTCTTCGCAAGGATATCATGGAATTGATTGTTTTTATGGGGACTGTTGCGGAGGAGAACTCGCTTGCATCCTTCAGAGATTTCTTTTCTGTTTCACTTTGAGGTGAAAGTCAACCTTTGTTCAGCATAGCAAAACAATTTTCTTGTGGCCAGTTCAACGGGTTGTTGCAAAAGGTACATGGAAAGTTAGTCAGAGAAGGCACCTATGCTAAAAGACACGGTGAGAAGTGAAAGAGCAGGACGAAGCGATAACCGCTGCACCTTGACCGAGCTGCGAGCGGGCCACGACACGACAAGAACCGCCCCGGCTGGCCATGGTCCAAAACTGAGAGCCGCCTGCTGCCTCTGCGTCTCATGCTCAGAGAGAGAGGGAGAGAGATCGGTGAGGAGTTTGTATGTGAATGCTCTGTTCTGTTGCGTTGCGGCTCTCGAGGCACGTATGCCGTCCCAACTCCCAAAAGCATCAGTCTGTTGAATGAACCCTTCCCACATTTACGTGGCCGCATCCACATTCAGTCTCGCCCCACCGCCTTTGCTCCAAAAATCGCCCAGGAATTCCCTTTCAAGGATCAGGTTGAAACGCAAGATTTTCGCAGAATTCGGTGTAAAAGAATTCAGTGTTTATCATATGAGAGCTCTGCAATTATATATCCAATTCTCAGTCTGTGGCAAGGAAATTACAGAGTTCAGGTGAACAATTCGATTCTCTCAAGAACTTAAAGGGTCCAGTGCTTAAAGTATTCTCCTATGGCATGGAGCGATCAGAAACTAACATGCGAGAGAATGAATTCTGAAATTAATGGCAGTTGCGTCCATGCATGACATCTTGACATCGACGATCTCGAGATGCCAACTCCTGTGCTCCTCTGCGGCTATAATTATTCTTCGCCTGCTGTAGGGAATTGATCTTTTCTCGCCGTTGAATAGTTGCTGCTCATGTCACCTGGAAAGACTTGAAACAGTCTGCGTGGTCATGTCCAAGCCTCCAGAAATTGCAACATGTGACCCGGACTAGAGACGCCGTACGTCAAATCCTGCCTCATGCCGAGGAAACACGAATTCGGTCAGCTTCATAAAATACATCATCTATTGTGCAGAAGAAAGTTTAACCATTTTGTTGGCAGCGCTTGATATTCTAGAAAAGTTTATTTGCAAACTTTGCACTTTGTCTAATGATAGTCAAGGCATGCAGTACGTGTATATCAGAGGAGGACCAAACTATAACATGTTCATCTCTGCTACTACAAGTTTTATCAGTTCAGAGAGAGCAGCGAATAAATGATTCAGTGAACAATGGAGCGGTTGAAGAAATCATGCAGATTAATTAATTATTTAGCTGACGAGCGTGATGCAAACAAGAGTTGACGCCCTGGCTGTTCACTGTTCTAAACGACTTACTTTTTCTGAGGATAAAAAGGAAGGAGCCCTGATACAGATACTGGCATCATATCGTCTTGAGCAATACTGCGATCGCCATGCAACTCACCTAGACAGAAGCGGAGGCGCTCTTGTCACTGGCGATGAAAAGGTTGTTTTCCGCTAGCTTTTCCTACATACATGGGTCAACCTGTTTTCTGCAAAAGGAAAAGGGCATCCATGTAACCACGGCTGTCGACGCAAGCCAGAACATAAAAACAGTACAACATTTTCCGGTAGAAGTCAAACGGTTACCTGACATCCCGTTTCACAGATCGATATTCCGCCCACCAGAGCTCTTCTCTGGTCCAGTCTTTCTGAATTCTGAGTCCCTGATCGCTTGATGCTCCAGCAGTAGCAGGCTTGTCATGCATGTGACAGAATTGCTGCAAAGGGATCATGATTAGAGGACCCCACAAACGTTGGCTCCAGCCATTTTTTGCACAAGGAGCGCAGTCCAACAACTACCGATGAAGCTTGTATCTTTCACACAAGAGAGCATAGCAAAAGGAACAACGCCAAGAAAACCAGACCAGACTGATTCTAAATCACAAATGACAACAGCAGTAAACACATAGGGGAACAAAATTGACGCTTTCATGGTGGGACGCGCGCTGAGATTTGAGAAGCTGCTGAAGCCAACATTTTACTTCAAATTTTAAAAATTAAAAAAAAAAGATATACTCCCTCCGTTTATAATTATATGACACTGTTGACTTTTTTTATTGAATAAAATAATTTGTTGCTTGACGTGAAATATACATTGTCGAATCTATCATCAAAAACACTTTAAGATTAACTAATACATTTAGCTATTTGCACAAATATTTATAAATAAGACGAATGGTCAAAGTAACGAAAAAATTCAACGTTGTCATATAATTAAAAACGGAGGGAGTATCACTCAGTGTCACACAAGTACAGAAAAAGTATCATGTAGCAATGACTGCACCAACATGACCAAAGAATTATATTTCCTTTTATTAACTTACCTGAAAGCAAGCATAATAGATATAATGCACCATATCTCTATCTCAAAACTTCAACTGTTCCAATTTTAAAAGTAAACAATCACAGTCATGGCGTAGCTTGATCTCTATTGTTTTACGGAACAACAAAGAATGTCAACTTAGTCACTGGACAGAGGTAAGGAGGCAAATAAAGTATTTGAATGCCAAAATCATGGAAGATTCAAGATTATATTCGACGCTACTATATGATTGTAAAACTCCAGTGGTAAAGCAAGCAGCATGTTTCTTTTGTTTATTTCACAGCAACGGACAAGATATTGAAAGTTGCAGCTACTATGTGACATAGAATTTATTTACAAAACATTTATCACAATCAAACAACTACCCCCAACTTAAGTGCCCTTATTTTCTTCTATTGTCACAATCAAAGTTGTTAGTGCTATCCGCTAATGTTTGGACTAACACTTACAAAACTGAAGAAAGAACTATCTGGTACAGTACAGTGGTTATTGATGGATTAGGTGCATGCACCTCCCAAAAAAATGAATACTTTGTGGAAGTAACACAGACGAATTCAGCACGCATCTGCAATATATAAGAACCATTCAAAAGTTAAAATCCCTTTCTTTAAGTAATATACTGCCAATGAAGAATCTGGGCCGTCCGCAGCACTATACAGTCGGGGAAAAGTTCAGAATAGCCTAAATAATACCCAGGATAATAGGTTGCCTGCACTATATGTGTCCCTTTTACCTGACAGAGCAGTAAATTGCTTTTAAAGAACACATAACAAAAAATAATCAAAGAAACATTAGTATTTAATCTCTTGTAACTCATAACAGGTTTCTGGGACTGGAATACTAAGTAATAGATCTTTAGACGATTACAATGAATGGAGACTGCAGAAGTTAACTGACTATTGAATCGAAAATTCCATTCTTATGGACTATCCACAAGCATGAAATCAGATGTTGATAATCTATGCCATAACATATCCTCAGATGATGAGAATCCACTTTAAGCAGGGCAGCTAAGGTACATAACCTACAGGTCATAGGCATGGGAGTACGATAGCTCTGTCAGTGAGATCAGTGGTCAAGAAACTTCAAAGCTTTCAGGAAAGATAACATAAGACTGGAGATGTTTATACATGCATCACCCAAAGATGCCAGAATGCACTGTTCCTCTTAGGAACGTAAGCGGAACTATTTTTGCATATCAACTAGGACTATCTTAATATATAGATCGAGACAAATCATGAGCAACATCTCAAGAAGCTAGAATTGTTTGTCATCAATGGCATGCAAGCAAAAAGGTTATTTAAGACGCGTACAGGAAGAGTCAAAATGATGAACTATTTTAAGAAACACAAGCATCAGTTTAGGGCTACCAGCCCAATGGATAAACAGATGGATCACTCTGTCTGAAGTATGAACCAACTAAGCAACATTGTGACCATGAACTCAGATGAAGATATTAGTATAATAAAAAGGAGCTCCCAATTGCGAATTATGCTCTATAGGCTGCCGCAAGCACATCATATGAAGGAGAAACTAATGCAGGGGAAAGAGATAGGGAATGGTAAACCATATGCTGTTTGGTATGAAAGAAAAACTACAGGAAAAATGAAGGTGCTAAAAGAGTTCAAGCTTACGAGCGTCAAATTTAATGCTAAAACACAGCCATAAAGAGTATTTCAGAAACCTAAAGTCCAAAAGAAGAAATTCCATGTCTCCTACTTTTCATTCAAAATAACGATATTTTGTTGCATGAATACATTTTCAAAAATCAACAGCATAGCAGGTTTCTCATAAACATTGAAGTTTTCATTCTACAGACCAACCACGCCAAAGGTATGCATTAACAGTCTATAGTACATATTTTCAGGGTTATCTTGACCATATGTCGGACTCAAAGGTGCTAAATATCACAAGAGGGTTAGCATAGGTTAGTAGGCCTAGTGGCTACTGCTCAATGCATTTTAGTCATAACAATTGTTCCCAGTCAGTGGCCTATCACTACTTTATTAAGGCACTAAAGTTATTTTTGCGCAAAAGTAGCTTTTTTTTTTTGCTTTCACAGTGTAATAGTGACAGTTTTTATGTATCTACAATCAGCAGATGACACTAGAATTGAACTTCAGTTGCACTATATTGTTTGTTTACTACATTGAAATCAAACACAGGAAAAGATAAGTTAGACATAGAGGGATGCCTCAACTGAAAATTTCATTTCTTGATTGCATATACAATGTTGTATTCACGATAATATTGTATAACGAGAAAAAGGATCACCTTTCACATATCTAGTTCACATATTCAAAAATGGCAACCCAAAAAAATATAAAAAATAGACCTTTCTTCAACAGATATTATCTCCTGAAAGGTATCATATTTAAAACTCAGGCCATGTTCACCCTTTCACATGTACAGTTGTCACTATATGATACATTATTTCCAACAAATGGATGTCAAGTATCACTAAATATACTAGAGATGGTCTAAAATAACAAGACTGGCAGCAAAATGAGAAGTTTAGCCTTTCATACTCAAGTCAGGATGGTGATTCTGTTGGGATGAGAAAAAAAAACACAAGAGACCTCTCCCTGCCCTGAAAACAGAATAGAAAAAATTAAAAAAAAATGATCAATGTGAAAGAAGCAGCAAGGAAATGGATATGTAATGAAATTACCTATGTTATGTCCCCAAGTATTCCATTAAATCATCATCATGCAGCAGCAAATCATCGATATCTGGAATCGGACTACTTATGCTGATATAATCCATAGGCAATCCCTCAAAGGAACTGCCTACAAATTTATCTTGTTCACCATAGAAAGGATAGTCTATGAGCTGCTGCATGTCTCCTGGAACAGAAGTTGAATTTCCACCACCTATTATATGATCACCAAAGGGACCATTGTCAGCAGGGGCCCTGGTTCCCATGGGAACCACATGATGCTCCATCATAGATAGTGGTACTGATTGTTTCGGGGGCAGAGTCTGATAACCGTTGGGTAAGTTATTTAAACCAGTATCACCATCAACTGGAAATGTGTTTCCTGATTTTGACCTCGCACTGTCACTATTTAGGTAAGGTAATTGCTGGCCACCTATGTATATGCTTACAGGAGTAGCATTTGCCGCTTGGGTGTTGCCAAAGCTATTAACCTCAGCGCCTGGAAGATGGACCTGTACTTGAGCATCTCCTCTGTGTTGAAAAGCATCACTCGTATTGCCCCCATGGTTGAAGCTAACAATTTGGTTTGCCATACCTGGGATTTCTAATTGATCCAGCCGGTTCATATCAGGAATCATATTTCTTGAGTTTTCTGGTCCGTTGTCGATGCTTCGTGGCTCAGGCTCAATAACAGTGGAATTGCCACGTGTTCGTTTTCTCTTTGGTGGTTCTTTTGTTCCTGCCTTGTATGGAACAATCTGATTAGGGCTTTTATTGGAAGCCTTTTCCATCCCTCTTTTTGGGGCATGCTCCTCTGTGGATTGTGCAGCAGGAGATAGATTTTGTTCATCATCTTTAGATGACGCTGAAAGAGGAGCATCCTCAAAACCATCCACATCATACTCATTGCTACTGCTGTATGTTTCTCCATTTCTGCCTTCTGCCACACTGTGGTAAGTAATCTCTAACACGCCATTGTCAATTCTGTGAACAAGTTGTTCTTCTCTCTGCAGAACACCCAGCCAAATCAGGCTCTCTTTTGCAGTCATTTTATCCTGCAAGCATTTTGATTTGCGTACATGATTTCTGATCTTATCAAAGTTGGGAGACATGTGCTTGATCACACCAGTAAGCACACCGACCTTCCAAACCTTCTTAAGATCATGAGGTTTTTTGTACGGAGGAACTTGACCCGTGGGGAGGCCCAAGTCAATCCACCATTCCTCATTCCCCGAAGGCCACCATGGAGGTGGAGTGCCCTTTTCCAACGGATACTTGCGTTGCGGCGGATTACAGTGCTGCATCAATGATGAAAGCAGTGAACCCAGGGTGGCATCTTGGAGATCCATTAAGCTGTGATGGTTCTTAATTCCACCACTGTGGGCATTATCAACCACCATGTTCTCAGACTCATACTTCGCGATTGCTGCAGGACCATTCTTATCAAACTTCACCTTCTCCTTCCACCAAGCCCTGATATTGTCCGAAGCGCCGCTGACAGGCTTGCCCTTGTCAGGGATGATCCCATACACAAACCCGCGTGCATTGCACACTTCCATCAGCTTGAGCATGTACTTGAGAATACCATCCTGCGCCCTCGACATCTTCTTGCGCATGGCCTGATCAGATACTGGCTTTAGCTGCCTCGACTTCTCCAGCTCAACCTGCTGCAGGGCAAGCATCTGTTGCCGCTCCTTGATCCTCTTGAGCCTTACCCTGTCCTTCCACATTCGCCGTGCCAGTTGCTCAGGCTCGATCTCCTCGTCGCTGACATCGTTCTCGGTGAGGTTCTGGATGCCCTCCACCTCAAAGTCTGACGAGTCGCCCAGCTCCGCCGCAATCAAAGCAAGCTGCTCCATCAGGACTACCGGTTCGGTAGCCTAACCCAATCACATCAATCCCACACAAACTCCCGTGGCTAGCTGCTCTGAACCATCAAACGAAGGATCAGTGGATCACGGCAACCAGTCCATCCAAAACGGGGCCCTATCAATCAACCAAACAAAAATGTCAGTGCAAGTAAAACGAACGCAGGAAATTTTGAAACGCCTCAATTCTATCCTCTTCGCAGCTCATTTTCTAATTTTGCATCCGAAACAGGGATCCGTACCCTCCACGCCGACCCCGGCCTCACAATTGAGGCGCCGAAACCAATCCGTATCGTAAAACAGAACCTAAAACAGCAACAGGGGAGAACCAACAAGCGCAAAATTCATCCACGCACCTCCACGGACTCGAGAACCCTAATCGGATAAGAAATCGCTGATCAGAGGGGGTGGGTTGGTGCGTACTTGGCGTTGGCGACGAACCGGGAATCCGGGATGGCTGCGCCGGCGCGAGGGCGTGAGGATTTCTCCTTGATTTGACCTCGGCAGGGTTCAAGGGAGTGGATTTGCTCGAGAGATTGGAGGAGAAGATTCGTTTTTCTTCTGTTTTTTTTTGTTTGGGAAAATGTGATGCGGAAAAGGGTGACGAAGCGGGAGCGGAAGGGTGGAGGAAGAAACGGAGGAAGCAGGATGGGTGCCGCGCTTGCGTATTTTGGTGGATCTTCTGCTCCGGTTCCCTCTGTGGATAATTGTGACCTTTGTTACTCAGCGTTGGGATAAGGACCAATCCCACCCCCCCCCCCCCCCCCCCCCCCAACCCCCCCAAAAAAAAGAATAAAAACAATTTAGTGGGGTATTATTAGATAATAATGTGAAAAAGAGTGCCTAGCCTTTACCAGTAGACTATTGTTTTTGGTGCTAGTTCTTTTTTGTCAATTGTGCTTCTCGTTGTCTGAAAGTGGAAGCTACAGGCTCAAACAATTGGCAGCAAATGGAATCAGCCATGCTTAGGGATAGCAACGGGTCGGGTTCGGGTCGGATGAAGCAAACGCCCGCCCGTGAAGAAAAATGTTTCGGGTGAAATATGTCACCCGCACCCGCACCCGCACCCGCGCCCGCGATGACGCCCGCGCCCGCACCCGCCGGGTTTCGGGCGGGTCTCGGGCGCCCGTCGGGTGGACAGCTGCAAGTGAGATTGCTATTCTTCTAAAGTTCAAAGTTAAGAGTTCAGATCCCAGCACTAGGGGAAGCAATCCATCCGCATGCCTTCTTTTCATCCGATCAGATGCAAAAGAAAAAAAAAAAAAAACAGAAACCTGAATGAAAGGATAATATCAAATCGGAAGTGGCAACAGAATCCAAAAAAAAAACTGGGGAAAAGCAATCCTTGCAGCCAGTGCTTCCGAAGCCGAAACATCTCACATGTTCACCTGTCGCGCCGCCGTGGAGATTTAAATACGATTTGTCTTGCGACGAGGTCACGGCTGGCAGGCAGAGCGCGAGTTGGAGCGCCAGCGCTGTGCCTTGTCGTGCGCGCTCGCCGGCGTCGCTGCGCACTACCCTTGATAACGGCGTCGCCGTGCCCTTCCTCGCCGTATTGCGTGCTCGGCGTGCGTGGCAACAGCGTTCAGCAGCGAGCAGAGAGCGTGGTGGCGGCGCGCCTGAGCGAAAGAGAACTAGACGGGGAATCGGTAGGGATTGGCTTGGCTGGTGGAACACGGCTGGACTGGGCTGAGTTAGACTTGGGCTGCATGTGGCAGGTGGGAAGCTGGGCTCCAGTGGGCTGACAGACTTTTTTAGATTTCTCGGACTCCATGGGTTACCCGCGGGTGAGAGAACACACCCGCGCCCGCACCCGAGTCAATGCGGGTCGGGTGCGGGGGTCACCCGCGGGCGGAAAACTCCACCCGCACCCGCACCCGTCGGGTGCGGGACCCGTCGGGTGCCCGCACCCGCGGGTAAAATTGCCATCCCTAGCCGTGCTCCACGCTGAAGATTGAAAACAAATAGGTTGTTCGGCAGGCTGCAGCTGCGGCTGCAGAAAAATAACTACAAACACTGTAGCGGCTGCTGCGAACACTGTAAATGCTGCTGAAGAAATAACTGTGAACACTATAACTGCTGCAAAACAGCTGCTGGAAAGCAGCGAGGCGAACAGGGTAAAAGCCACTTTGGCTCCTGTAGCTGCACAGTGATGGATTGTTGGATGCTGTAGCCGACCTACAGCGAAGCAACAAGATCAGAACAATTGTGAATTTTGTTGGTAGTTCATAGCAAAGGCGAATTTTGTTATGCCTATGTCCAACATCTAATCTTTTTTCAAAAGATAGTCTATGAATCCTTATGCAGCTATCTTCAAACTATAGAGAACAATCGGTTCAAATTCCTACAGCTGATTGCAACTGCAGCTGTTTTGATTCCTAAACCCACATCTGTTTGTTGTTACATTAAAAAAATCTGCATTCGCAACACTAAAAATCTAAAACGATCGCAGCCCATGAACATTGGTCTCTTAGATACTAATAAGTAGCTAATGAAGTAACAATTATGTTCGACATCCAAAACTGTTGACGAAGCTCAATCTAAGCATTATTTATGCATGAATCGCATGGTTGCGAGGTTCAAACCAATCAACGTGATCATTGAGGCAAAGTGTATTGCGCCATTGGTAAAACGGAGCTTGCTAGCACAAGTCCGTCACAAATGTTTGAATTCGATGACAAGAAGTATATTATAAACCAAATTAACATATTATGTGTAATCACATAATGAGATGTCATTACGAGTCAATGTAACTTTTGTCTAACACAACTTCTCGCCATGAAGGTCAAATGTTAAAGATTCAAAGTTGAGGCAAGTGAGCTTGACAAGATTTAAAATTCACGGCAAGGTGGCTTGATGAAGATTTTAAATCCAGAAGCTTAGTAACTATAATCATCATTGTGTCCGTTAATTATTTTAAATGAACTGCATTGCTCCGGTCGGAACATGTCAAATTTTGACTTGACCCAACGAGAAAATGCTACATTTGACCATTTAAACGTTTTGACATTGTGCTAGTCCTTTTAAAATGTCTCGTCATTGGATCGTATGTGCTATTTTATGGAGTTTCATGGATAACGCTAATGCACATAAACCCCGCATACACCGCACGACTCTGATTGACTGGATGCAGGCCAGGCCACAAGAACAACACCATCCATCTGGCCGCAACGGATCCCGTTCCTGGTATCAGCAATGATGCGTCGTCGATGGCCGCTGACCCGACCACAACCGGGAAGGGTCTAATTCAAAAAGCCATATGTTTGGCTTATTTTCAGTAGCTAGGAAGCTGCATCAGTTTTATTTGGGATTGCATTCCCAAACTTATGTACGGCACTCTTCATGATCTAATATATTTCCAAAGTATCAAAAAAAAAAAAAAAAACCGAGAAGGCGCTTTCCGCCGTGCGCGCGCCGATCCTGCTGCTCCCGAAGTGCGCCGGCCTTTTCCCTTCCGCGCGTGCAGCTGCTCGGCAAGCCCACTGAGCTTTCAGCGCCGCCGTCCGCTGAGAGTTGCTACGTACGCCGCGGCGCGACGGCGTAAGCGACGGGTACATGTCACATGCCACCAGTACGAGTGTCCGTGCGGTGCTGATGCCGCAGACGTGGGGTGGTGGCTGGACGGAATCAAATCGAGCTCGTGTAGCGAGGTCGTCAGAGGCTCGGACCCTGGCACTTTTCCTAGCGAAAAAGAGCATGAGTTTGTGGAGTTGTAAGATTCTGAGCGGCCCAAACTTGCAGCCAAGAGCCAGGAGCAAGCCCAATAAGCTTAGCGTGGAGCCAGTCCACCTCAACACCGAATAAAAGGTACCGTCCCAACTGTCTAACAGTGTGGCTCAAAACCAGCTCTCACAAATATTATTTTAATACCCAGTGGACCCACCCTGCTGTGAGGAAAACCCGCTTGAGTACAATCATGCACAGACCTGACCCCACAAAACACGTTTGCATGCGTCGAGCACGGCTCTTCTCTGGCGCGTGGATGGCTACGCGCTCAGCGTCGGCAGTCGCGCCAACGAAGGAATCTTTTGCGCGTCTCTCTCCTCAATCTCTGCAAAAAAGCTTACTTGTCCGGCTACAAGCCCATTATTGGGCTTGTTCTAAGAGGACGTCGATGCTACAGCTGCGGCCAATTGTTCATGCGCCCGTTGTATGGTAGTGGTGGCCGGACACAGTGGAAGACAGGTTCCCTGAACGAGCTGGTTCATTGAACGTGGACCTCTCCCTTCGACGCCCGAAAAGCCGTCCATGTTCAGAGAACCAGGGTACCCCGCTTCGCTTCTCTCATAAAAAACGATGATAGCTGGGCCGAGACTTTCCGTTATGCATAGGTCCATGACGGTAAGGCCCAGATTATCAACGTTCCAACTTTAACTAACAGTAAGGCTGGGCTTCAAGCCCATGACAATTCGCTTGTTAAAAGCTAGGCCCATTCTTCATCTACAAAAATGGGTTTGTTAAAAGCATCCAGGCCTCAAAACCCAAGCAAATCGCTTGTTAAGTCTGCCACAAAACAGTTCGGGCATTTGGATTTTCTTGAGAACGCTACGGCTCAGTTCCTTCACGCTATCACCCATCTTCTATCCAGCCGGCCAAAGAATCGGCATACTTCACAAAGTACATAGCCTAATTTGTGAAATTCACCGTTGGAGGGTAAATGGAATCCATACGTAGCAGGAGGGGGTAGCTTTTGTTCGTGCAACCCATCGAGTGCTTCAAAAAGAAACTCTTATGGTTCTACTCCCTCCATCCCAGAATATAAACATTTTTGGATTTGATCAAAGTCAAACTCTTTTAACTTTCACTATCAATATTACAAAACTTATAAAGTTTGATTATATATAAATGGTATTATTAGATACATGGTTGAAATGAGCTATAACTCCTTTTACTAGAAATAATTTATTTTAATAGATATGGTTAGTTAAAATTAGAATGATTTGACTTTGACCAAACCCAGGAATGCTTATATTTTAGGACGAATGTAGTGGTACACATGTCACGTTGGCGTGGCTCTAATCCTCAAGCACATGGACACACGTGTGCCGATTACCTACTCACGTTGAGATGCTCTCCAGCATGAACTAGGAGTCACAAGTGGCACATGCGAGCAGAGTCTATTCGACGCCAGTCGCCCATCTTTTCTGTTCCACTTCACCACAAATATGTTATACCTGCAACAACAGAACCAAAAATTTCCTCCTTGACAATGTCATCCATCAAGAGATCTGGCTTAATGTGAAACACTCGGTCAACGGTTTCAGGCCTGTCACTTGGATCTTGTCCAGGAATGAAAGCCAACCTGATCAATAAGGGTTTGATGTGAAAGTGATGATCATGTCAGGAAAACCATATCTTCTACCAAGAGCGTAATCAAGATAAATTTGGTACATATATCATGGTCCTTCGACAAATGAAGAAGGCAACACAACTCTCTGACCGGCCAGCCTCTGATGCCTTCATTCACATAATCATGAATTTCCTTGAACTGAGTTGTTCTATACTTTTGCTGAAATGATTTTGTCCTGTAATGACTTAAGCGGGATTCTTCGACACAACAATACACATCAATAATATAAGCTAGTGTTCCTCTCTCGCACCACAATGGTGTGTTTAAATTGTCAGCCCTATCATGCAGCCTATAAGCAAAGTATTCAACCATAGTAGATTTCTTTCTCTTGATAGATTGTGATCGGTGGCACTGTCCATACATAATCTTTTCATGATATCCATCTTATCCCTATGGAAAGAGAATTGGATATTGCATCCCCATTTACAATGCTTCTCTTAAACTCGTTGCAATTGGCCAGTTCGGTCTTCTATTATTAAATCACGGCCACCATCACTTGTTCCTACCTAACCAACCACTAAGCCAACAATTTCAGAAGCCACCGGAGCACTATATGAGTCACCATGTTTGTCAGATTCACCAAACATCCTTATAATGTACTTATCATCAGTGCCTCCAGCCATCCTATCACGAGCTGACCGGAATAACTGAACAGTTGGATTATGAGTGTTAAACATGTCTATAAGGGCAGCAAATTACCTTTTCTATAGGTGCCAACTCACACCCTATTTTTAATTTCATTTAGTGTAAAAAATATATAGTTGTGCATATTATGGTTGTTCCCTCCCTTGGCAACAATGACCTGATGCGATGACATATCAGCTGGCCGCTTATCTTAAATACATATGGTGCATGGTCATCATTGATAGAATCAATCACACCTTGACACCCATAGATGTAAGGGCTCAAGGCAAACATAGAATTGTAGTATATGATATTTTCAAAGAAATGAGAAGACAATGATTTGTCCACGCTGGTGAGAAGGCTAAGCAAAGGCTACAGATGTGGCTTGTATGGTGGCAAGATGATACTTCCTCCTTTGCAGTACTTGTTATACTCTGGTGACGAGGTTCGTCGTTGTCGTCTAACAGGCTCCTCATACCAGAAGAATGCCCCACAATAACGACATCCATGAGATGGTGGCCCAAGCCTCAATGGGGGAAAATATAGTACCTAGAAATCAAAAGGGAGACATAAAGAACATTAGATTTAGATAGATTTGAAAATTTGATATCGATAATCGATCACTGAATTCAGCATAGATATTACATCACCAGGCTTTACAAACCATTCTTCAAGTTCATCTCTGTTTGATATCCCTTTTGAATCATTGTTCAAGATCAATCTTTGAGTCAAGTATTAAGCCATCTGAGACTGTGAACAATTTTGTATGGACCATACTTTGATGTCTGAATATAGATGTCAGCACAGGTATACATTTGCAAGATATGAAAATCATTACTTTAGTCTGTGAGACAGCCTGAACAATTAATTCCAGGGCAAATTGGACGATTGGGAAAGAGGCAGGGACGGACGGACGGATGTTCTCCCGCGTGAGATGCACGATGCAAAATGGGTGTAAGGGTACCGTAGTGCTGTAGCTGAACATGTGGTCTAGAAAACAAAGACTCTTACTAGCGGAGACCCTGTTGCCGCGGGCTGAGATGACATAGCACATGATTTGATTTGTTAATGAAACATCATAAAATATTGCATCAATTTAAGTAATCACACACGTTAAGGGGCAGCTGGCCCAATCGTCCAATTAAACTCTCTTGTTTCTGTGCCACGAGGGGCCGGCAAGGAGGGTTACTTACTGATATAGAAGCTGAAATACGAGTACCGAAAAACTGTTATCTTCTTTTTCCTGAGAAGCTATTGTTGGGCACTGCTGTCTGTCGCAGCTTGTGAGATGACGCCTGTAGTCTAGCTAGTCACGTCCAAGCTCGATTGGATATATGGAAGAACATTCCGTTGCTGATGGACAATTTGCGTTTTGTTTTCTTTACCTAGTACTAGCTAGCTTCTGTAGGAGAACGTACTGCTGTTGCTTTACAAAGCTGGGAACAAGACTCCACTTCGCAAAAGGGTAAAATAGAGTTGGAAGACGCGGGTCGCCGGCCAGCTAGCCGGGCGCGCACGTTCGCGTGCCTGACGAGCCTGAGGATGCACCGCCTTGCGGATCGCCCTCCTCTCCTCCGGCTCCTGGGCTGGGGGCTCGGTCTCATCACGCAACTCAGGCGGGAGTGGAGAGGGAGCACGCGACACGTCACGGCAGGGGTGCTCTCTCGAGTCCAGGAGATCGGAGAGCTGCACGATCGAGCTGCTAGCCTGGTAGCTGCAGTTTCGCGGCGCGGAAGGAATAAGGAATTGGGATGTGTTACCTTTATCGGTTCGTGTCCGACAGACAGGGAAAGGAGAAGAGCCATCAGGCGGACGAACGCCTCGGCGCGAGGCCGGCCCAGCCGCTGTGCAAACAAAAATCCGACGGAAGCAGAAATAAAAAGGAGTCAACGAAAGTGATGCTACATGCTATCTCGATCTCCTGTTGCATTCGCAGCCACAAACCAAATCAACGTAGGGGCAGGCTGCGATCGCGACACGGACGCACGGTGTAGCGAAAAGCTCTTCTCTATCCTCTCACCAGGAATCGATCAGTTTTGTATGTGACAGTTTTTGTGAGATGGCGCATGTAGTCTAGTACAAGCTCGATATATTGCATGGAAGAACATTCAGTTGGTGATGCATGGACAACATACAATTTGGTCTTGTTTTCTTTTTACTACTGGCCCTGTGGCCCTCTATATCTTCTAGCTTCTGTAGGAGAACTAGTGTTGCTTTACAAAGCTGGGAACATGACTCCACTTCTCTCCACCATCTCTACTACATAATAAAAAAGGACCCGTCGTCCGTACACCCCCACCCCCTTCGCACCCCCTCCGCGCAAACGAACGACGAGACGATCCGCACCCGCTGCGATCGAACGACGAAATGCATCTAGGCCACACAGCTGCGATCAAACGTGCAAGATTGATTTCGTCGTTGGTTGCAACTCGAGCACCCCCAAATCCAGGACCCCCCCCCCCCCCCCCAACCTGCGATCCACCCGTGCATTATGCATCCTACGGATAAGATGGAATTCGTCGTTGGTTTGCACCTCCGATCCGACCCCGCACAGCCGCACCCCCACCTGCGATCTACCACGCGTGAAAATCGCTCCCGCACCCCAAGCCTTGCGTGTTTTTGGAAACCAAAGCCTGATTTTCAGCATCACGCCCCACCAAACGATCAGAGTGGCCCCAGGTAGGATTGACATTGTATAAAGGTTGTGATCCAGCTTCACGTCTCAAGACCTAACCATTGACGGCGCCGCTCCTTCCCCTCTCTCTGAGTTGGACCAAATTCATTACGGTTGTTCTTAATTATGCGAGGTTTGTGCTAATGACCTACTGTTTTTACTGAATTAGATGTTGTTTACTACTAATTGAATCATGGTAAGGGCCTAATTGGATCTCGGATAGCATCAAGGATGAGGTGATTGTGCAAAACATGAAAGCATGAATCCAAGTTAAGGTTAGCCCTAAACTCATTACGGTTGTTCTTAATTATGCAAGGTTAGTGCTGATGATCTATTGTTAGTGCTAATGACCTACTGTTTGTCTGAATTAGTTGTTGTTTACTTCTAACTGAATCATGGTTAGGCCTTAATTGGATCTCGGGTAGCATCAAGAAGGAGGTGATTGTGCAAAACGTAGAAGCATGAATCCAAGATGAAGAAATCTTACATTTTGGAGGTCGTAGACGCCGGGACAGCAACATGCGCACGAAGGCGCGGGCACCATGCATGCTGCATGACCGAGCTGCGTGGGCACCATGCCACAACAGATCCATGGCCGCCTCATCGCCGCCTGGATCTTGCGCGCCTCACCAAGCGGCGCGCGTGCGAAGCCACCGTCATCATCCGCCGTCACGCGCCTCAGAGCTACCAGGTCGGACCACATCGACGACGATGCGCGCGGATAACGAAATCCGCACGCGTGCGCCGATGATGAGATCTGCCCCGGCGGCCATCTTCTTGCCCGGCATCAGCTCGTCGCATTGGTCGTCATGGGCCCGCAGCAGCAGCAGGTACGGCGTGCGCCTCCCGCCGCCGCGCGTGCCCGTTGCCGCCTCGCTCGGTCGCCGGGAAATGAGGGAGAGAAATGGGGATTAGGGTTAGAGTTGCATCGACGCCGATTTTTATTCGATCCCGCACTGATGTCAGCCGTTGATCCGGTTCCGACGGCCGAGATTGCACGAGGGCATAGGAAGCCGGGCCGACGTTAGGTTTTGGGCTTGCGGCCTGTTCCGGCGGTCGGCGGGATTAAATGGGCCAGGCGAAAATCGGTCCATTACGATCAGTTTAGTGTTTTTTAGGTTTCATCCTGTTTGCATACACTTTTCAGTTTATACATTTTGATTATGATGTTTATATTGATGGAGAAATAGCTAAAAAGATGACATTTTATTATTTGGAATGCAATTTTTTGGATTACATTCTATTTGGAATACCTCCTCTTTTTCCTATCATTTGGATACGTAGTATTTGGACGAACACTATTTGGAATTTTATTTTTGCTATATTTTGGATTTTCAAGGCTTTAATTTTGCTATCTGGTGCTAAATGTTTTGCAGAATCTAGAAGTTTGGATGATATAAAAACAATAAGCTATGGAAATGTTGCGATACATTGGTCCTGGAGGACTGCTTCACTTTCAATGTATCATCCTATTGGAGATAACGCCGAAGGCTCTTTGCATCATGCGAATGGTATTTGACTCCAGGCGAAGGTATTATGACGTACGGCGAAGGATATAGAATATGAGCCAGAGTGAAGCCTAACACTTAGAGCCGTAACAGAATTGTCCAGTGGCATGGCTGTAATATTGATCTCTCTCCCTCTTATAAATATGGAGGGGAGAGCTCCTGTAATGACATCTGTTTTTCGGGCCACGAGCCAAAAAGACATCATTTACTCCGTCCATAATTCTCTATCGTGTTTCTACCCCTTCGCCCGGCATCGCGGACGACTGAGGGCTTCGGGTATTGAACAACGTAAGTATCATAGAACGTTGACACTTCAGGAGGGCTTCGCTGAGCGCAGAAGAAGCCATCTAAGGAGCGACGAGGCTTCGCGAGGCTCTACTCCGAGAACAAGAACCTTCGGAGGGCTTCGCGAGGACCGACTTCCACTACGGCACTCGTTGGAGGGCTTCGCCGAGTCTCTCAAGACCTTCGATCCCATAACATTTGGCGCTGTCCCGCGGGGCGAACCCACGACCACGATCAACAACTCAAGATGGCGAGAGACAAGTCATCAAAGACAGTAGACATTGAGACACAACGCGCGGAAGCCGAAGAAAGAGAGCGACTAGCTAAGGAAGAAGACAAAATCGCGAAGGAACGAGAAGCACAAGCCGAAATCGCACGAGCTGAACAGGCAACCGAGCCGAAGAAATAACAAGACAGGAAGAAGCTATAAGGCAGCAAGAAGCTCTAAAAAGAACACAAAACAATAATGAAAATGCTTCGCAGGCAGAGAACAACCCTCCGGAGGATGATGAGGCAGTAGATAACGAAGCCGATTCCATAGCAGAGCAACTTCACATCCTGGAGAAGGAAAGAGTTGAGAGGGAAAAACGACTGGCCTTCGTTGAGAAAAGGCAAAAACTGAAAATAGACATGCTGCAGAAGATAAGGCAAACGCAGAGGGATATCGAAGAAATGGACGAAAGGTTAGACCAGGTAAACCAGGACATAAACAACCTCAAGAAGCTAAGCCAGAGCCAACCAAAGAAAGTGCAAAAGAACAACGAAGGGAGAATCGTTTATGAAGTAAGCAGCACAAGCAGAGACGCTCAACCAACTTCAATGTTCAATGAGAACTCACCTCTAAGCGAAGAACTGCAAAATGAGCCATGGCCTATCAACTTCAAAATGCCAAAGATAAAAGCATATCAAGGAAAATCTGACCCAAGGGAATTCCTGATGTCATTCGAAGCTGCGGTCGAATCAGGCGGAGGAACAAATTCCACTTACGCGAAGGCTCTGGTTATGGCAATCGAGGGGACTGCAAAAACCTGGTTCTCCACTCTAGAACCAGGATCAATCAATTCATGGTCCGAATTGAGGAAAGAATTCATAAACAACTTCCAGGGTTTCCAAGCTGAAGAAGTTCATCAGGGAAAGCTATTCTCCTGCAAGCAAAAAAGTGACGAAGGCCTCA
Source organism: Eragrostis curvula (assembly GCA_007726485.1). Taxonomy (NCBI): domain Eukaryota; kingdom Viridiplantae; phylum Streptophyta; class Magnoliopsida; order Poales; family Poaceae; genus Eragrostis; species Eragrostis curvula. The sequence continues at coordinate 22,363,379 of CM017441.1, read as the reverse complement.
GAGAATACATGCAGAGGTTCATGAAAATTAAGTCGAAGGCCAGAGGAGTAGCGGCATCCACAGTAATCGATGCACTAATGGAGGGATTGAGGGCTAGACCTTTTCACTCCTCACTGGCAAGGAAAAAACCCACCACAATCTTCGGACTCCTCGATGTCTTCGAGAAGTACGCAAGATCTGATGACGAGTTCAGAAGAAAGAAGGATGACGAAAAGAAGCAAACTCAGCAGCTGAGAGATGAGAAGAAAGCCAAAGAAGACAGAGATTCAAGCCGAAGCCGAAGGCATGATGAAAACAAAGAAAACAATAGAGATCATAGCAGCCGTAGAGTACACAATCTAGAAAATAGAGAAGAAAGAGGAGACGAAAAAAGAACTAGAGAGGATGAAAAAGGAAAAGGGCGAAGCAACAGTGACAAAGATCACGAAGAAAGAAATCGAGAGGGTGACCAAAAGTTGAGTTCCCGCAACGTTACGTGCGAATTGCATGGCGAAGGTAAAGGGCACACAACCAAACAGTGCCGTGATTTCCAGGCATACAAGCAAACTTGGCTAACCAACAGAGAAGCAAAGAAAGCCATTCGACACATGGGCAATCTCCGAGAAGATTGGCCTCAGAACAACAATCGCCCATTCTAGAACTCTGTGAATCACGTGGTCAGCTACCCCACTGAGTCTTCGCACCATTTACAGTATCAAAATTATCACCAACCACAAAGTCTGGCCGCATTACCACCACCGCCAGATACAAACAATCAAACCAATGCTAGGCAGTCAGAAGTCAATAGCGAGGTGCGAAGGCAACGAATAAATGCCATCACGGGAGGGTCAACACAACAGCTGGATTCAAGAAGGGCAAGAAAAGAGCATATGCGAAGGGTTCAGCATGTCTCTTCGGGGGCTCCCTTCGTCAAAACAAGGTGGTCCCACGTGGACATAACCTTCAGACAAGAAGATGTAAGAAACTTAGTCCAACCGCATTCTAATCCACTTATCATCGAAGCAAATATCAAGGGATTTGATGTCTCCAGAATATTGATCGATGGGGGAAGCTCAGCCGATATCCTATTTGTGTCAACTTTCAGAAGAATGAACTTGGAAAATGAAACCCTTCAACCAGCAGGAATCCCTCTGGTCGGTTTCACGGGAAAGATCATACAAGCTTTGGGGAAGATTGAATTACCAGTGACTTTTGGCGAAGGTGAAAATGCAAGAACCGAAGATATCATCTTTGATGTGGTCGACCTCGTATACCCATACAATGTGATATTTGGGAGAAGATCCATCAACAAGTTCGAAGCTGTCATACATCAAGCGTATCTATGCATGAAAATCCCGGGACCAATCTCCGTGATCAGGGTCTTCGGAGATCAAATACAAGCAAGAGCTATCGAAGATAATGAAACCCCTGGAAGGAAAAACATCCACCTCATAAGAGAAATGCAAGATACACCATCATTCAAGATTTTCGGCCTTAAGAGCTCGGCGAAGATACTTCAAAACCGCATGAACCGCTACTACCAAGAGTTAACAGAACAACTCCTTGGTAGAGCGAATGACGCTTATGTGTAAAACATAAAAGACATGCGGGGGGTGCACTCTTTTTCCTCACGAGGGAAGCCCTGCGAAGGGTGTGAGGTTTTTTAACGAGGCACCCTCCAAGAACTGTACACCAGTTTTATAATTACTTTTTTCCCCTCAAAAAATTCCAGAGCAATTTTACTGAGTAGCCTCATCGAAGGCCAAGCCACGAGCTTAACAGACGAATTCAGGCAAAAAGCCTAGACCAAAGCGAAGGGTGCATCAAAACAAAATTTGGTGTAACAAAACTTAGGGTTTGTGTAACACCCCAGCCCAGAGTACGGCTCCAGACCCGTACGCCTGCAGTGCGGGCCCCACCTAACAGCAGCAACTCTTACGCTTTCGTCCTCGCTTCGCGTAAAAGGGTTAACCCGGTTACTACTGCACCCAGGACTGAGTATTTAAGCTGGTCTAGCTCCCGGTCGATTTCCAGTATGGGACTAACGGGATCGCTACAGTACCCGCGCTACAGTGTTCCGCGGCTACAGTGCCCGGCAGCTACAGTAGCCTCGCTACAGTGCTCCGACGCTTACCGCGGCCCAATAGGCCCAGCCCACGGGCCGAACAACTGGCCGATTCTATTTTTGGGCTTGAATTAACATCCCGGATGTTACAGTTTATGTGTTACAAGAAACAACACAAACCCCTCAGATACAAAAAGTATCATAAAGGCTTGTACTATGGACTTCAAAAATGGAAGCCATAACAAGAAAGCAAAGTCATGGCCTCAAAAGAGAGAAACCATCGGCTAAACAAAAAAGAAAAATCGGGCCAAAGGTCTAGAGCGAAAGAAAAGCAGACAAAAGTCTAAGAAAATTCTCGAGGGCTCGCGTAATAAAAAATATTGCCAAGCCCTCAACATACAAATCGAAGGTGTCAGAACAAACAAGGAGTTAAAATTTCCCCTCATTGCCTGACACCAGGAATATAAAAAAAAAAACACCCTCGCCGGGACAAAAATCCAAAAACACAAGTTTCAGGCGTGAAAACTTCAAGTTTTACCAAAAACAGAAGGACATCACGCAAGAAGCAAAAACTTCGAAAAAGATATTGAAGAAACTTATTCCATAAGCGAAGCAAGACGAACAAGTTCCTTCAAAAAACAGCTCTAAAGCATTTCTCATTCATGGAGAACCATCGTCAGGCTCTTGCTTTACAATAAGGCCTAACTCTAGTAACATTTGACATATGATACTAAATTCATTAATGTCATAACCGCTCGAAGGCGAATAAGGCCTTTGAAAAACGGGATCTATTACCCCAGAATCAATCATTCGTTCCACATGCGAAGCAGCATCGAAGGATGAAGAAGAACCCTTGGCATTAGTGGAAGAATTACGATGGCGAAGGTTTCCGCCTTTCTTCTTCTTGGCCGTACCTCGATTCGAGGAACCACCACCTCGAGGACGACGACCACGAGACGTCCGCTTCACACAGCCTCGACTACCTTCGGGAACATCAATCTTGGGACGATAAACTCTCCCGATAGCAACAAGGCTACCTGGAGGAAAAGTGAAAGGACCCTCACCGCCTTCAACAGAGGATAAAGGTTCCGAATCACTGGACAAATTGATATCCGAAGGAGAACTGAAAATCTCAATCGGAGGTTCATGACGAATCAAGTGAGAAGAAGAGGGCTCCGGAGTCGCAAACTCGCTCAGAGAAACCTCAGACGAAGATTCCGGAGCAACACACTTTCTTGATACTACATCAGAAGAAGTCTTCGGAGTAGCAAACTCGCTTAACGAAAAATTAGAGGAATCCTAAAAATACAAAACCAAGCAAATATTAAGGAAAAATAATAATAAGTTTACAACACAAGTCACCATGACATCCTTAGGAAATACAAGTCCGAAGGGCAACATTTCGTACAAATCAAACAAAAAAGTCTTATACCTCATCTTGAGGCGGCTGCAGCATAGAGAGAATCCTTTCCCAGAAAGACTCGTCAACAATCCTAGTAAATTTGACGAGGGCCGCGAGCAGCGCAGGAGATGTACTGTCAGCGGCAACAAAAGAAAAAGAATTATTGGAAGCCTTCGCCACAACATCACTCCCCCCAGCTTCGAGCGAGAAAAGAACATCCCTAACAGCAAGTTGCACTGCACTCTTCGAGAAAGCTCTGCAGGCCTCAATAACAGAGGGAATGTTAACCACAAGCCACTCTTGAAAATGCTCAGTCGAAGCATCTTCGGAAAGGGAATCAGGCGTAACACCAACAGATACAAGAGCGGCTCGAATCTGACTGCAAATGTCAGCCAGTCGAAGCTTTTCAGCCTCCGCAAGGCTAGCAACTTCCCGCTCAGCAGCACCAACCTTAATGATAAGGTCCTCATTCTCTTTAACAGCCTTCGTAAGGGAAGTATTCAGTCCCTCGACTTGCAGATCCAAAGAAGTTACTTTCTCATCAAACCCCTTCGCGGCCTGAAGGAGTTTCTCTTTCTCCGAACTAAGATCAGAGAAGCGGTTCTCGCTAAGTGCAAGAGCATTCTCCCTCTCCTTAACCTTCAACTCGAGAGTAGCAAGGTCTTTGCGAAGAGCATCTCGATCACTCCTTACCTTCGACAGCTCCCGATATTGGTGAAGGGATGCATGGGTAATTGCAAGTGACTGCCAAAAGAAATAATCAGAATAAAACAAATATCATAACAAAAGATGGAAGCTGGAAAGCTCACCTTAACTTGCGAAGACAGTAAAGATTTGTACAGGGCATCTCCACCCTATGACATAAGTTCTTCCTCCACTCGAGGAAGTCGGATCCTATCGGCAACAGCAACAAAAGGCTTAGCAGCCTAGGCACTCATGACGAAGGTGTTAGCCGGAACATCGTCACAAGCAAGCGAAGACCCCTCAGCAGTTTCAACTGAATCAAAAGTCACGTCAAAGGGAAGAAATTCCTCTATCATCGCCTCAAAAACAGAATGAAGGACAAGTTCATCACCTGCCGAAGGGGCGAGAATGCCATGAGGCTGAATATGGGGCTCTGGCGGAAGCTGAAAAGCAGAGCGATATGAAAGAATTCCCAAGTTAGCAAGCATCCGACGGAGCTCAAAGCTTTCAGACAATGAAAGACGATTTGAATTAGCACATTCGCCCAAACCCTTGTCCTGGATCTGGGCCTCACCCAAAGCCTCACCAGCTTCGGCGTAGGTCTTGTCCTGGATCTTAGCCTTCGAATCAGGCACTATGGACACAAGAGCACTGGACTATGTATCTTTGTCCTGGATCTTGGTCTTCGACCCAGCGGAACCAGACACATTTGCGATGGCACCCGCATCCGTGTCCTGGATCTTGGCCTTCTCTAAGGCCATAGATTTGCCAGCATCAGCTAAAGAAGAAACATCTTTCGCAGGACCTGTGGAGTCCTTTGAAGGAGCCTCTTTCGAAACCAACGAAGCCTTAGCAGAACCATGACTTTGGTTAGACGAGCCAGAGAGGATTGCCATCAGGTTAGGAACCTTGGGGCGCCGATAAGAAATACCGGCCTTATCAGAAGACGAGCGGTTCGCTGAACCCTTCGAAGACCTTCGAAGGAGGCGCTGAAGAAGTGATGTCAGTACCACGAGAGCCTCCGTCATTAGTCTTATCAAGACTATCCTTCGAAGAAGATTTGTGAACCTTTGCCTTCTTCCTAAGGTGCTCTTCACTGGACCTCCGGTCACTAGGCATCTTGAAAAAGAATGCAAGGAAAGGGTCTCTAATGGTGCGAAGGAGAAACAGAAAACGTTGGAGAACAACTTGCACAAGCAATAGACAACGTGAGAAAACAAGACAATCGCTACGAATATATAGAGCTAAGACAAGCATCGAAAGTCGGGAAAAGACAGGAAGATACCGAAAACGACAAACATGTGCATGAGTCAGAAGAGCATACGACACAATTATTAAAATAATAAATTGCCTCTGATTTTGATCAATCAAAATACATCAACAATTGAGGGCTAATGTTGGAGATAACGCCGAAGGCTCTTTGCATCATGCGAAGAGTGTTTGACTCCAGGCGAAGGTATTATGACGTACGGCGAAGGATATAGAATATGAGCCAGAGTGAAGCCTAACACTTAGAGCCGTAACAGAATTGTCCAGTGGCATGGCTGTAATATTGATCTCTCCCCCCCTTATAAATATGGAGGGGAGAGCTCCTGTAATGACATCTGTTTTTCGGGCCACGAGCCAAAGAGACATCATTTACTCCGTCCATAATTCTCTATCGTGTTTCTACCCCTTCGCCCGGCATCGCGGACGACTGAGGGCTTCGGGTATTGAACAACGTAAGTATCATAGAACGTTGACACTTCAGGAGGGCTTCGCTGAGCGCAGAAGAAGCCATCTAAGGAGCGACGAGGCTTCGCGAGGCTCTACTCCGAGAACAAGAACCTTCGGAGGGCTTCGCGAGGACCGACTTCCACTACGACACTCGTTGGAGGGCTTCGCCGAGTCTCTCAAGACCTTCGATCCCCCAACACATCCAGGTTTAATGAGATATAAAAACGCACCATTGTTTCACATCTATGTATTTAGGATGTTTTTCACAGCATCATAATTTTATCCTGTATTGTTGCAACCCTTTTTTTTCTGATTCCTATTTCAATATTACATATTCTGTACCACAGGCTGAAATATTACGTATTCTGTACTATTTGGATTTTTCATACTATTTAACACCTTTTTTCCTATCATTTGGATACACACTATTTGGACGCATACTGTTTGTGGAAATTTGGCTGACATAAAATAAATACTTCAACAAATATACATTTTCCCTCGATCTGATAGCCCTGATACTAATTTTTATGTTGAGATACTAATTTTGTGAGAGTATGCTAAAATTTACTTCAATATATATTCATTTTTTATCTGCAATTTATTTTCATTCACATAGATACATTTTCATATACCGAATCGGCTAATCCCCATAATTTACAATTGACTAATAATATTCTTGTTGTAAAGGCTGTGAGCTATGGACATGGACAATATATTTTTTGTATCTGAATGTTTGTTAATGACCTCCCTTGAAGTTCTGGTGTTTCTGTCAAAATATTCTGCCACCAAGGTAAACCTTGCCTTGTGCATGTCAAGATAGATTTATTAGCTGACTGGAGATAGACTGATGTTGTAGTAATAGACTGGATTTATTAGCTGACTGGAGATAGACTGATGTTGTAGTAATATCTCTCTGAAGTCAATTTGAAAATGGCTGCCAATCTGCGAGCTTGTGTGAAGGTACCTCCATTGCAATGAGTTTGTAATATAGATCAGTCTGTCCATTGGTGATTGAGGAATTAATAGACAAGATTGCAGTGAGTGCAAATGCCTCAACTTCTAAGCTTTTCCAGTCCAACTTTTTATGTGTTGCTTGATTCCAGATTTATTGGTATTTTCCCTATTCGGAAGCTTCTTTCCTACTCCCGGGTGTAGTTACTCCCACATTTGTATCTCACAACTTAGAAGGTATTTGCTCATACTTGAGGTTTCTAAAAAAAGTATACACATACTTGATTTTTAAAAGTGGTATGCGGACATACACCTTTTTTTATATGGGTATACATCAAGTATATGGACATACTCCTTTTTCTATACAGCAAACGCGAAATATAACAAGGTGCAAAATATGAGTTCCACTCAAAATTTTTCATGGTTATCACTTTGAAAAATCTTATTTTGGGTATGTGTGCATACTCAAAATGATAAATGGGTATGTACACATACCCAAGGTGGTTTTTTGAATGTGGGAGTAACTACACCCGGGAGTAAAATGGATTTTCCCTATTCTTCAAAATAAACCTTTTTGCCTAAATTTATACTCCCAAATCGGTTTAGAAATTGTGTTCTTGCATCAGCTGAAAATTTATTCAGTTGACTATTTTTCAGCTGAAAACCCTAAACCCTTGACTATTTTCAGTTGCACCTTAATTACTAAATCCCTTGTCACTCGGCCTACATTTTCAGTTTATTTCCTTTTCATACTGCCTTAAAAAACTCATATTTCCATGGATATGTGCATTTAGGAAACAACTGTATAATAAATGTGTAGTAAAAGAAGCTAGAATCAGTAAAGATTGAGAAACTTCAGTTAATGAAAAAAAGGAGAAATTTGCATCTCTTTGCACTCTTCTAAGTTCGTAATCTGAGAAACTACTGTTAAGGACCTCATCAGGTGAGATTGTTTCTTCTTCGCATTTCTATTTCTACCTTTTTTAAATAACCAGTTGAAGAATTGTCGAGGTAGTTAGTAGCAGATTTCTTAGTACGGGACTCTAATCCTTCTTGATGAATCTTTCTACCCTTTAGTTAGTAGCAGTTTTTTGTGCTACATTGTTGAGTAATCACACTAATAATCTGATCCATGCAGATTGGTTTGCTTTATAGTGACTGACAGCAGCCCCTGATTCAGTGACTAACATTTAGAAGTATCTTTTTTTTTTCAAAGTTCATAGTGATTGACAGTAGGTCCCCTTTTAGTGATTGGGCCGGTCATCAGTTGCTCATCCTTCTTTTCTCTTTCTGGTTTTCTTCTTCTATTTAGTATGAAGCTGCCATGAAACTGAAAATAAATAGTTTTCAGTAACATTAATTTTTCACTTTTTTTTTAATTCTTCAGAGAGCATGGATGGTATCCAGAATGGAGAAAAGGGGGCTTGCTTATCAGGTGCTTCAGAGTTGATCAGCTATGTCATGTTGAATTTCTTCTTTGTTCCAGAAAAAAATGGTTTAATCTGTTCTCATTTTTGCATGATGATGCTTCCCTTGCAGACCATCTGCAACTGATTTGGTGTTCCTGCTATTTATTTTCTGTTGTCACCTCTTGGTAGGCATAACTTACAGATAGTCAGCTCATCTAGCCATTCCAGTGATGATTCCAAGCCCAACAAGGAAAAAAAACAAAAAGCAAGAAATCTAACTTCTTTCTGTTAATTAAAATTGAGCAATGCTCATGTTTTCTCAAAAAAAGATGCCAGTATATTCTCCACTGGTGCTCTAATTTTCTCCACTTTAGTTGGTTGCATACAAACGTAGAGTATTATGAATTTAGTTAAATGAAGATTAAATTGATTTCCATTACATGATGGCTACAACAATTAATTGTGATTTGAACATTTTACCGCACTGATAGATCTTACTGAAGCTGCATTTGGAATGATCTGATCCTCGAAGATCAGTATTGTATTCCCTTACATGCCTCTGATTACATAGATACTTTGGTTCTAAGGGGAAAAAATGACATCTTTGTAAAAGCAGCAGATGCTCATGCTCTTCATTTTCCAGGATTCATGTTTTTCTTGATGAGATGGACTGACTACGGCATGCACCAGTGAGGTGGAAGAAAACTCTACCAGGATCGTTATACTTAGATAGAAGCTGATGTGAAATCCATTTGTTTTTCAGTATAGTCTTTTGTTTTAGTTTTCTTCACTTTTGGCGCTTGCGGCTTCACCTGTATTGAGTCCATGCTTAAGTATTTTTGGCAAGAGGATACCTAGTAAGGCTAGTATGTTAGCTTCGGATCAATCTGATTCCCATATGGTGCAATAGGTTGCAGCTGCAAGGTAAATCTAATTATTTTACTATTTTTGATTGAATTTGGAGAATAAATAATTGGGGTATCAATGTGTTTTCGTGGAGAGCCATCTGGTGAAAAGAAAAGAGTTGGTAATCAAGAGTTTGTGATTTTCATATATTCCTTGATAATCCAATAATAATAATATTTTACATGCTCAATATCCTTCACATTTGAGCGCCTAAATAGGGAAAACTAAACATGGAAACAGACATATCTATGTACTTGCCTTGTAGACTGCTCTGTGTTTGTCCATGGCAACAAATATACTGACAGCTGCCAGCTCCACCATTTGGCGCACAACGTTAACGATGGATGGAGAAACCAGAGAGAAAACATACTGAAAACCAAATAACTAGTACATATGGTCGACCGTCATTTGGATAGGACCTTGGATAAGAGTGAGTGGTGAGGAGGGAGAAACCTAGTTTATGCTGCGTTAGTTTCATTTTCTTTTCTCAGATTGAGGTGCGTGCTCTGGGGCATGGGATTATTTATAGGATTCTAGCGCCCTGGTAGAAGTTCAAGAACTGCAAACGTTCCCACAGTTTTTACTCAGCATTAAGAATTGCATGGCAATTCATTGCTTATCGGTTATGCAAGAGAGAGAGACAAAACTTCCTTCGTAAAGTTCATCTAGTGGACAGCTAGTTAAGACAAAAGAAATAAAAACATTGTGCTCTTGATTGTTGCTACGCATTGTGGGTCTGCTAGGAACGGTGGAAGTTTCTTTAGCCTCTCTCCTTGTGGCCAATTACTGCATGCACGTGAAGAAATGGGTGAATGGGAGATACTAATGCTTGGTAGACTATTAACCATGCGTAGTGGGTAATAATGCACCAGGCAAAGGGATGGACGGACAGATCGAACCAAAAGCCTAGGATCCAACGGTTTAAATAGTTGAGATGATGTGGTTGCATGAGAGTTGAGAGAAATAGGAGTTAAGGACCTTTAGTTGGTTGCACTTATAAAGAAGCTATAGATATAGATACGGGCTCGTCGTGACGTGCCGCGCTCTCCCACTCCCGCCTGAGTCGACTCGCCCCAGTAGGAGACGGCAGGACTGCACCTGCACGTTGCTCGATCGGCCGTGCATCTCTCGGGTTCGTCAGGCACAAGGGCGTGCGCACCCGGCCAGACGCGTCTTCTCGTCTACCGCGTAACGCTATAATATCCAACTCCCTTTTTACCTTACTAGTTGTATGCCCGTGTGATGCCACGCGAGGCAAAGATTGCATAGCGGTACATGATATCGTACGATTGCAAGACGTAGTTGCGTTGTGAATAGAAATATAAAATTATTTCTCGAAAAGGTTTCTCTACTCCTATTTTTTTTATCACTTCGCTACTCCTGTTGAATGCCTGTGCGATGCCACGAAAGCTAAAGATTACGTACCAACATATATCGGACGGATGCATAGTTTTATGTGAGCTGTCGGCCTATGACATCCCATCAAGCCTAACAGGATGTGGGGGTTCATAGCCCTAAAGCCATGTGGCACCACCGACGCTCATGCTCGCACCTCCCCTGCACCTTACTCCTACCTTCAGTCTCATCTCTTCTACACCTTCATCACTCTTCCCATCTCCCATCTAATTCCCACGCCTTTGACACTCATACTCGAAATTCTGTTGCTCCTACCCACACATCCGTCACATCTTCCTCGCATCTCCATCGCTATTGTCCAAACCTACGCATCTTGTACCGACACCTCTGATACTCATGTTCACACCTCCGACACTGAGACACTCATGCACCCCACTCATAATCACACCTTCGACTGCTCGCACCTCCAACACTCATAATCACACCTCCAACTGCTCGCACCTCCGACACTACCTTAGACACTCATGCACCTCCGACACCCATGATCGTGCCTCCAAGATACCTCAGACACTCAAGCTCGTGCCTTCGAGACACTACCTCAGACACTCATGCTCGCACATCCGACACTACCTTAGACATTCATGCTCGCACATCCGACACTTAGTGCAACGTACTCACAAAGATAAAAAGAAGAGTAAAAAACATATTTGTTAATCACATTACTTTTTTTTCAATGTCCCAAACTGTACTTCATTTGAAAATGAGGAGGTCGCAGATTTATTAGAGAAACCTTAAAATTTATATATCACAGCTAAAAGTAGAAAAGGTTGTTATAACCTGTCTTCTCAAAAATACTTAAAACATATCACAGGTTGAGCTAGCAACAGTGTTTTGGAATGCTTAAGAGCTCAGTTCTACACCCTTGACTTCGACGGACACTTAAAAAAAAACATGTTTGTCCGCATAGCTCATTTTTTGAATCATGATTGCAGGAGATTATCCATGCTGTTTCAAGAATATTATTCCAGATTCAGTAATTATATATGTTCAATGTATGATGCAGCCAAATTGCAGATATTTTTAGGCGCCACCAACCAGTTCAATGCTCACATTGCCTGAACTGAAAACAATAAGAAATGTTTCACAAAAGGAACATATTGTATAATTATATTGTATATAAATAATTTACTATCACTCTCGAGCTGTATTTTTCTTTATTCCAAGTTTGATTGCTGCACATGGATACAAGGTTCATACTTTCAGTATGCTTTCAGATTTTTTCCACTCCTTAGTTTTTCCCCTTTGGTAAGATGCTCTGTCGTCTCAACAAGTTATCACATAACTGAAAAGATCGAGGTAAGCGTACCAACTAAGTTCACATGGTTGCAGTAAGGAATTTTTCATCTTCCTTTGAGGTTTGAATACAACTTACATGATGTGTGCACAGAATGTTTCTTTACTCATTCATCAAATGTCCTCACAGAATTAATCACACAAAAAAATGTTCTCACAGAATTGTCTAACAATTCATCTAGTATCTTATATAGATGCAACCCACTAAAAGTCATTTACTTCTATAAAGCTCAACTCTCAGCGAGCCACGTCATCAGAAAAGTTTCACCGTCGGATCATAGTGTACAACGCATCCTATCCGTCCTGTACAATCCACACCATGCAGTCAACCATCTTCCAGCGCACCCAATTGTTTACTTCTGCTACCATGGTGCAATCAAAATACCAACGTGATTAATATAGCGCTATTTGTCCAGCCGTTTCTTTACTTCAGCCACCATTATGCAATCAAAATACCAATATGATTAATACGCCTTATATTTTTGTGGGTTATGTTCATGTCTACCAAACGTTAATCCACTGTCATCAACACCATTAATGCCTTTTATTTCCTGCTTTAACCGGCGATGGAAGATGAGCCATCGCTTGATGGCAGTCCATCGGTTGGCCTCCATGGCACTATAAATCTTCGCTGCCTCCTCATCATGTGTCATCGCAAACACATTCTGGGCAGACGTCGAGCTAGGTGCTGCTGATAGTCTGGCACCTGCGATTGCTAGCGGATATGTGCTCCTCATCATGCGCATCCCCTCTCTTCACCTCCACAGCGTCTGGCCTGTCACCTGTTTGCAATTGCACCTTCGGTTCAGCAAGCCAGTTGCATGGGGCAGAAGATGTAATCCTCCTATTATTCCTGCTATTACAAGTTCTATCTTGCTAATCTATTTTGGACGTACATTTTGCAGTCCGATGACCTCATATTCATTAACAGATTGGCATGAGGAGATATTGTTGCCACACAACTACTGATCCGATGCTACTACAGATCAATTCTACTACTGATCCGATGCTATTATGCTATTAAAAATTCTACACATATACGGGGTAATAATTTTTAATGTGTGCCAGTGAAATTCAATATAATTTGCAACATAATTTAATGATAGAAACGGAACAATCCTATTTTGTAGGATCTACTGCTAATTGGATTTTCAAATTGCCTGCACTTTTGTGTTTCAGTTATTTGAATGCACGTTCAGCAATTGATTATTTGGCACACACTAATATATCCCGCAGCAACGCGCGGGGTTGTCATCTAGTATATGGTATATGTCGCGCACCAACCGCGTCGAGTCGCGCGATGCCGCTGGACGTGAGATTTTGGGTTCCAATTTTACTTTCTACGGTATGTAAGCCAATAAATAGATCATTAGTTCGATTTTGAATTTTTCTTTTTGCTAATGAGTTCAATTTTGAATATAATTACACTAAGTAAAATAATTGTGTAATTTATTATTTGATTCTCGATATCTAAAGACCCACGATGCGACCTAGCTAGGCACCTTTCAGTGTGGATCCGGAGGGATCATGTTTAGAGGCTGTCGCAAAGTGGGTATTGTGGACTTTTCACACATCCTTGCATCAATCAGCTGGAAAAGGGAGGCTACCGCATATCAAATAGCCCAATCTTTGGGAATAGTCTTTTCAAGAATCTGATCCTCCAAAGCCATAATCTATAATCAACGTTTTGTTTAAAAAGCCGTAAAAATTCAGGATGATTGATTGACAGTAAGAAAACTTACTGCATATCAAGTGTTACAACGCGGAAATTGCGTTGCAATGTCAAGCTCCAAAGCTAAAGCTACAGTTCGCTTAAGAGGCATATGGCGGCAGGATATATTGCGTTGTGACTCCTGAACAACATGCCAACATAATTGGCACGGTGGTATCCAGCTAAATAGGGATAGCGTTAGGCTGAAAATCTGAAGGTCATGGGTTCGATCCACGCTCACCGCATGTACTTCTTTGGAGGATTTCTCCGGCGCCAGGACCCGCCCCACCTCGCCGTGGCCCTCGGCCACCAGCTGCAGCGCGCCAGGTACCTCCGCGTCGCCAGCCCGCGCGAGCCCACAACGCCGCTGCGCAGCAGGTTCATGCCGCGAGCGAGCAGCGAGGCCCTCCTCGTCTACGCCCGCCGTTGCCGCGCAATGGTGGTGACGTGGAGCACGACGGCGAGGTCCCCTGCTACGGCGGCCTTGATGAGAGCCCAGTCGAGCACCTCCCTCCCGGCGGCGTTCCGGTGCAGGGCCACCACCATGTCCTCCTCTCGCTCACCGGCCCCGGCCCCAGCCCCAGCAGCGACAGCGCGCTCTGCAATGACGAAAGCGGCCGGAGCTTCATGCCTTATCCTCGTATGTAAGTTGGCTTGATTGAGCTTGGTTTCATTTACGGGATCATGGACGAAATTGAATTGATTTCAATCCACAGCCGCAACTTAATTGAGCTTGATTTCAATCACCGGAGCATTGACCAAATTGAATTGATTTCAATCCACAGCCGGCAACTTGATTGAGCTTGATTTAAATCATCGAAGCATGGACAAATTGAAATTGCTTTCAGTCACCCCCAGCGGCAATGGTGTGCTCCGCCTGGGCAAAATTGATTGAGCTTGATTTCAATCGACGGGCTCCAGCGCCAGAATCTGCCACCACATCCTCTGCTTGCCTCCTCCGGACCTCGTCGTACAGACGGCCGCGTCGCCGTCCTTGCGAGCCGTGCGCGCGTCCATGCGAAGGGACCGGATATGGAGGAGCTGGACGAGGAGTTTGACGCGGTGCCGAGCGTCAGGGAGCTGAAGGAGGTGGGCGTGGGCGCGGTGTCGCTGCTGGAGCCGCGCGCGTCACGGTCGAGGCGCGGGGCGTGCGGGCCACCACGGGTCACGGCCGGGGGCACGCGCGTCGTGGGCGAGGCGCGGGGGCGTGCGGGACGCCATGGGGAAGACGGTGGGGAGGAGGGGCGCGCCGGGCCACGGGGAGGAAGAGACAGTTGTCGTCAATGGCGCCGTCGGTTGTCGTCGACGACGACGCCAAGATCCGAGGTGCACGAGGCGCGCAAGAGCCTGGAGGCCTGGGATGATGACCTGCTCCCGCGGTTCGAGCTCGCCGGCGGTGGCGGCGTGTGGAGCACGTGTTCACTGGGGTGGAAAATCAAACGCTACAGTGCTGGGGGAAATTTTAGACTTATGGGCTGAAAAACCAAAAAGCAACCTACTTATGGGGTGAAATTTGTAATTATCATATAATATATTGCTGCAGAATAGGCTGTTCTGAATAGCAAAGAGTGCCGCTGGCCGCGATGTGGTCACCCTGGATTTGTGTAAACAGGTGATGTTTGTACAATTTCTTTTACACTTGGTGATGTGCATTACGTTCGATATTTAGTTTAAATTCATACGACTGAAACTGTTGTTGCAACTTATGCAATTGTGTGCAGACACCATCGAGTAATATAAGTAAAAAAGATGATATATGACTACTAATATATGTTGTATACCATAATTGTTACAGAAATGTATACTTATTTCCTAAAACTTGCATTGCACGTATACGTATTTTTCACTAAAATGAAGAGAATTACAATGGCAAGGCACCACCTAAGCGAACTTGAGTCGTGCCAGGTACAACAAATCTAGAGGATCCTTAGTATCTGGCAGTTTAATTCCAATTATAAAGCCACGAGGCAATCGTGGTAAGCAATACTCAATCAAAAGATTTCCAATTATAAATATTTCCATCCATGACCCAGAGGCAGCTGGTGGTCTGCAGTATAAATATAGAGGAAATTCCCTCTATGGCCTCCAAACAAATGGCCATGCCTTCTATGGCCCTCCCAGGAATGAACTTCCTCCTGAGGCCCAAAATTATTTTAGAGTTCCTTCTATGGCCCTACCGTTAGTTTTGAGACTTAACGATGTTAAATAGAGGGTAAAAATACCATTTCACTCCTCATTTGAAATGGCCTTCATTTATGTTCAAATAAATTGTTATTTTGGAAATGAGCACTATTTTTATACTTTAATTTTGTAATCGGACAAAGAGTGGTTTATTTGGACCAAAAAAAAAAAGTAACTGCACAAGATGCAAGGAGACATGACAATAGGATTAACTTGTCGAATTGAAAGTATCACCAGTCCATAAGTTCACAAATAAATGAGGTCTCCAAATAAATAAGGTACGCGCACTAAACTCTGACTGATCTCCATCCTCACTAAACTCCTCGGCGTCATCCTCATCCTCGCTGTCATCCTCACCGGGACCTTCTTTTTCAGTGCAAGGCACCACCTGTAAAGCATCAACAGCTGCATTCTGTGGCACTATCTCCAAATACATACCCTCCTCATCAACGCCTACATGTTCATTTAGCGGTAATGGATTCCTAAGATACTCATCCTCATCATTTTCAATCTCAGTGTTGTTCTTTTGCTGCCCATCAACAACAAATTCCCCATCCGTGACCGGAACATATGGATCCATTCCCATTTCCCGCAAGAAACATGTATCATCCAACCTATGAGACAATCAATGTTGCATTTCAGAACTAGTGCTACATACCAATCTAAACTATTCAGTTGTTGCATGCAATTGTTGTCTTCAGTGGTTGCGAATGACAAATTCATAGGAGACCTCAATTCATAGCTCAACTCACCCTTCCTGTGGCTGCAGCTGATGGCGAGGCGACAATGTGCGTCGAAGCAGGTCGGGGGCACCAAGATCCTCGTCGGGTTCACCTGCAGGCTGCGCGGGCGAGGCTGCCACAGCCCGCCTCCGCCCCGGCGAGGCTGCCCCGGCGACGCCCCTGCGAGGCCGCCCCGGCGACGCCACATCTGGCGCGCGCGGCGAGGTGGGCGCGGGTCGCATCCCGGGCGAGCCCTGCCCAGTTGCCGAAGGCCGAGGGCGAGGCGAAGTTCGAGGTGGCTGCGCCCGCGGCGACCCCCGTCGTGGCCGCGCCGGCAACGCCGCATCTGGCGGGCGGCGATGTGGCCGCGGGTCGCATCCCGGGCGACCCCTGCCCAGCTGCTGAAGGCTGCGGGCGCGGCGAGATGGCCGCGTCCGCGGCGACCGCCGTCGAGGGGGCGCGGGCGTGCCCGGGCCTGCGCCTGCCGCCCCGATGCCGCCGGCAGCTCCCTCCGCCATGTCGCGGGTCGCGGCTCTGTTTGATTTTTTTTTCGAATCGTTTTTTCCTCTGTACGTGACTTGCGATGGAGAGAAGAGAACGAGAGGGCCTGAGGGTATAATTGACAATTCGAGTTGCTGGGAAGGGATTTTTGACGGAAGAAGTTTCAGAAGGCCTTGGAGGGAAGAAAAATTTCATGTTGGGCCTCAGAAAGAAGTTCAACCTTGAGAAGACCATAGGAGGAAGGTTTATCTTTTTGGAGGCCATACAGAGAATTTTCTCATAAATATACCCGGCACATCACCCATTTCTTCATGGTTCCTCGTAGCCCTTGCTTGCTGTGGATCGGAGCCATGAGGAAGGTGGAGCTAGTGATCCTCGTGATGGTCCTCCTCGTCGCTGCCTCCCGTAAGTCAATTAAAGCGCGTTACTCATTCCATGAGAATTATGTGTATGGAGGCTGTTCTGACGGTAGAGGTCTGGATATTCATTCCATTATTACACACACCCAAAAAAAACTAATTGGGTATGATGTACGTTCGCAGACATGGTGATGGCCAGCGAGCGATGCCCCCGATCATCCAGACCCTGTGGGTTTACGCGCTGCTTGAATGACGACTATTGCATCAAGTACTGCAAGAACAGAGGCTGGGGCGCTGGTTGGTGCAACGGTAACCTCTGCTACTGCTGCGATACATAGTAACTGTTACCGGATCGACCATGCATGTAATAATAAACTGATGCATTGTTCACTTCGAGGTGCATCGTCACCCCACTATTTGGTTTGTGTCCTACGTATGTGATGATTGGTTGCCACCATGGCACCATGTGATCTACTTCGCTCTTTTTTCAGAATGTTTTTAAGATCTCTTAATAGACCAACGCGATCTCCTTCGCAGCCTCGCAGGCGTACGATGAGATTTTGACACAATTTTTAACGAGTATTTATATAGTCATCTGCCTACGGATAAGAATGCATTGGACATGGACATGCACGCACATGACTTATGGCCAAAATTTGGTAAAAGCGGCCATGCATAACGTTGTATTGTGCATGGAAGGTCACAGGTATGCAGCGGTATGAGCGTAGACACGGCCGTAGAGATACGCGGCAGCTCGTAAAGATTGTATCCTACGCATGTCTATGAAAAAGATCAGTTGTCAACTTAGTTGAGATAGAGTTCGATGGACAAAGATGGCTATAACGTGTAAGCTCTTTTAAGTTTGTGTGTACGTATGAATGAGTATTGGGCCCTATGTTAGATTGTATCGTGTATGGCATGTTTGTACCGCGCATATTGCGCCCTGGCAGGTGGGCATGCCTTCCGTGCCTCCCCACCGTGCCTATATGTATGAACCCTAGTATTGAGTAATCGCATCGCGTATTCTCCCAAATCTTGTTACGCTTTCATGGTATCACGAGACGGTTCCCTCCTGCGATCTCTCTCCGCTTCCGCAAACCCTAGCCGACGCTAAACCTAGCCGCCGCTTTCCACCACCGTCGCTGAGTTCCTCGCCGGCACTCTTCGCTCCTTTGGTCGCTAATCTCCTTCTGGTCCCATGCCGACCCCTTCCGAGATCGCCCAACAGGACGCCGAGGCGCGCTGCAAGGCCGCCGAAGATCAAGATGCCGAGGAACATCACAAGGTCGTCGAGGATGCTGCCGCCAAGGCCGCTCGCCAACGCGATCTCGCGATCGCTGAGGCCAACCTCGCCGCCTTGAACTCCCAGGCTATCTCCGTGCTCAACATGAAGGTGCTCGTCCCCGTCACGCTGGATCAAGCTGCGAACAAATACGGTAGGTGGTGCAGCCTGTTCCTCGTCGTCCTTGGCAAGTATACCCTAACCAGCCACGTCCTCACCGATGCCGCCTACCCAGATCGCCCAACGTGGATGCAGATGGATTGCACCGTTCTCACTTGGATCTATGGCACAATCTCCAATGACCTGCAGCAGTCCGTGATGCTGCGCAATCCTCGCTCCCGTGCGGCCTAGCTCTTCCTCGAGAATCAGTTCCTTGGCCAGCGTGAGTCCCGTGCCCTTCTCCTTGAGGCGGCGTTTCGCACCTTCAAGCAAGGCGCGCTGAACATCACCGACTACTGCCGCCGTCTGGAAACCACGGTCAGCGCCCTCACTGAATTCGGCCACCCTATCGGCGAGAACAATATGGTATTCACCCTTCTTCGCGTCCTCAACGGTCAGTTTCGCACATTCGATGATGCGAAAACTCAACTTCGTCTTGAGGAGATCGATCTTCTTGGCGCCAAGGATGAAGCTGCCTCCACTGCTCTCTACGCTGCCCCGTCGCAGGCTCGCAGCCTGCACGTGCGCCCGCGAGTGCCCCTCCACATCAGCAAAGTGGCAACTCCGGGCGCCCTGGGAACTCCAACAAAACCGTCGCCGCGGCTGCGGTGGTAAATCAAACACCACTGCTGGCAGCGGCCGCCCCGGCTCGTCCCCTTCAGCCTCGACCACGCGGCCCCCGATGCCGTATCCGTCGTTCTACCATATCCCTGGTCCGGGATGGTCCAGGTCTGGCCTCTGCGCCATAGTCTGCTTTGCTGCCGTGCCGCAACCGGTGGCTCTGTACCACCCGGCCTACGCGGCTGCCCCTTCAATCCGGTGGCCTACTACTACCGGGGGGGGGGGGGGGGGGGGGGTGCTCCTACCGGACCTGCTCCTCAAGCTTCCGCCCCCGTCGGTGCAGCACCCTCGACGCAGCAGCAGCCCCAGTTCTGGACACCCATGTCCGGACCATCATTTGATCAACACCTTCAACACCATGTCGTTGACCCCTCCATCCAATGAGTGGATCGCGGACTCCGGTGCCGCTTCACACATGACCTCGGACGTTGGTACTCTATCCACTCTTCGCCCTCCCTCTTTCTTTACTCCTTCATCAATTGTTGTCGTTAACGGTGCTTTACTTCCTGTTACCTCCACTGGGTCATGCTCTTTTTCCACACCACGTCATCCTCTTGTTCTTAATAATGTCTTAGTCTCACCTAGCATTATTAAGAATTTGATTTCTGTTTGACGTATTACCACTGATAATAATTATTCTATTGAGTTTGATCCATTTGGCCTCTCTGTGAAGGATCTTCAAACCAAGAGCGTGATTGCCAGGTGCAATAGCACGGGTGACCTCTACACGTTCTTTCCGCTCTCCATAAGCGTCCCTGCCCTCACTGCTGCTGCCTCCGCCACACTTTGGCATCGTCGTCTCGGACATCTTGGCCATGAAGCTCTGTCCAAGCTCATTAGTTCTCAGGCTATATCATGTAATAAAAGCACCCTAGAACACATTTGTCATGCGTGTCAGCTTGGTCGCCATGTGCGCCTGCCTTTTGGCTCCACTTCTATAGCTACCAATAAGTTTGAATTTGATACATTGCGATCTTTGGACATTCCAAGTTTCTAGTGTGTCGGGCTACAAGTACTATCTTGTTATTCTTGATGATTGCTCTCACTTTGCTTGGACTTTTCCACTTCACCTTAAATCTGAGACATTTCCCACTATTGCCAACTTTTTTTCTTATGTGCGCACCCAGTTTGGCACCACTGTGAAGAATGTCCAGTGCGACAATGGTCGTGAATTTGATAATTCTTCGACCCGCACATTCTTCCTCACTCTCGACGTCGTCCTCCGCATGTCATGCCCGTATACAACCCAACAGAATGCCAAGGCTGAGCGTGCGCTTTGCACCATCAATGACATTTTACGCTCGTTGTTGTTTCAGGCTAGCCTTCCTCCTGTCTATTGGGCTGACACCTTACACACAACCACATATATTCTAAATCGTCAACCCACTAAGACATTAGATGGCATGACCCCGTTCTTTGCTCTCTACGGCACTCACCCTTCCTATACTCATCTACGGGTGTTTGGTTGCGCTTGTTACCCCAATTTGTCTTCCACCGCCCCCACACAAATTATCTCCACAATCTTCCTTGTGTGTTTTCCTTTGTTACTCCTCCGAGCACAAAGGATACCGATGTCTTGATTTGCATTCCAATAGGATCATTGTCTCTCGACATATTGTCTTTGACGAATCCCTTTTTCCCTTTGTCGAGATGTCTTCTACCCCTATGGCTCATAACAGCTTGGATTTTTTGTGTAATGATGATGATATTACAACTTCGCCCATCGGGCCAAGTTCTGTGCTTGCAGGTGCTCCTATTGGTGGTTCGCGTTGTGTCACTATTGTGCCCCAGGAAACTGCTCCCGCGCGTGTCCCTGTTGCCATCCCGGCACGGGCGCCCGCCACTGGTGCATCCCTGGCACGCGCGCCTCGCGAATCCACCATCAGGCGAGCCCCTGCCCCGTCCGAGCAGGCTGCCTCCACTGGGCCTGTCCTCGGCCCATAGGCCGCTTCGTCGCCTGGTGCTGCCACCAGCGCGCACGACGCCCCTGCTGTTGCTCCCGGTTCTTCTGCCCCTGTGGTGCCTCAACCACAGGTCGCTGCCAGAGGCACCGGGGGCACACTCGCCACTAAACCAGTGGCCATTACTCCTGTTGAAAATGTGCAGACCATGCGCACTCGAGGCAAAGAGGGTTTTCAGCAACCAGTTGATCACCTCAATTTGCAGGCGACAGTCTTGTCTCCATTGCCGAAGTCGTTTCGCACAGCCATGACAGATTCCAATTGGCGTGCGGCCATGCAAGCTGAGTTTGACGCTCTCCAAGCAAATGATACCTGGACTCTTGTGTTTCGTCCTGTTGGTGTTAACGTGGTCACCAACAAATGGGTTTTTCGCCACAAGCTCCTGTCCGATGGCTCTTTGGACCGGTATAAAGCTCATTGGGTTCTACGAGGTTTCAGACAACGTCCTGGGATTGATTTTGAGGAGACCTTTAGTCCTGTCAATTCATGTGGTTCTCACTTTGGCACTGTCTCTCTCTTGGCCCATTCACCAGCTAGATGTCAAGAACGTGTTCCTCCATGGCACCCTTTCAGAGACAATATATTGTGTCCAACCATCTGGCTTTGTTGACCCCTCTCGACCTGAACATGTTTGACTGTTGAACAAATCATTATATGGGTTAAAGCAAGCTTCCCTGGTACAGTCGTTTCTCCTCTCATCTCACCTCTCTCGGTTTTGTTGGGCAAAGGCTGATACTTCCCTATTTATTTTCCATTGGGGTGCCGATACTGCTTTCCTTCTGCTCTATGTTGATGGGATTGTCCTTACGACATCCTCTCAAGGTCTTCTTCAGCACTTTATTGCAGCAGTGCAGCGGGAATTCTCGATGACAGATATGGGTCACCTTCATCATTTTCTTGGTGTCTCTGTTGTGTGACATGATGATGGGTTGTTCTCTCACAACGACAGTACATGCTTGATATTTTGGACCGGGCTGGTATGAGCGCTTGCAAAACTTGCAGCACTCCAGTTGGTACTCACTCCAAGTTGTCTGCTGATGGTGTTCCAGTTGATGATGCTACACATTATCGCAGCATTACGGGGCTCTGCAGTATCTTACCTTCACTAGACCAGACATAGCCTATGTTGTCCAGCAGGTCTGCTTGTTTATGCACGACCCAAGGGAGCCTCATCTCACTGCTATGAAGCGCATTATGCGCTATCTCCAAGGTACTTTGGAACTTGGACTTCATCTCCATCGGACCTCTCCTGCTGATCTTGTTGTCTACTCCGATGCCGATTGGGTCGGTTGTCCCGACACTCGTAAGTCCACCTCGGGCTACGGAGTGTTCCTTGGTGACAAGCTAATTTCGTGGTCCTCGAAGCGCCAACACACAGTTTGTGCTCCAGCACAGAGCCGGAATACCGTGACATCGCCAATGGAGTCGCCGAGGCTTGCTGGTTATGGATGTTGCTTCAGGAGCTCCACAGTGCTCTTCGCCGAGCCACTGTCGTCTACTGTGACAACATCAGTGCCATGTACCTTTCCACCAACCCTGTCCAACACCAGAACACGAAGCATATTGAGATTGATCTTCACTTCGTTCGAGAGCGAGTCGCGCGTCCTTCACGTCCCGACGATGTCCCAGTACGCCGACATCTTCACCAGAGGTCTGCCGACTTCTGTTTTCACAGAGTTTTGTTCCAGCCTGAACGTTCGTCGAGCTGCCGATCAGACTCCGGGGGGGGGGGGGGTGTTAGATTGTATCGTGCATGGCACGTTTGTACCGTGCATATTGCGCCCTGGCAAGT
This sequence comes from Eragrostis curvula, assembly GCA_007726485.1. Classification (NCBI taxonomy): domain Eukaryota; kingdom Viridiplantae; phylum Streptophyta; class Magnoliopsida; order Poales; family Poaceae; genus Eragrostis; species Eragrostis curvula. The sequence continues at coordinate 22,340,269 of CM017441.1, read as the reverse complement.
GGGCCTGCCTTCCGTGGCTCCCCACCGTGCCTGTATGTATGAACCCTGGTATTGAGTAATCGCATCGCATATTCTCCCAAATCCTGTTACGCTTTCACCCTAAATGTGCTGAGACCCCCAATTCAGTCAGCTTCGATTTGCCCATGGGTTGTACACGCACATAATTGCAGCCGTAGAGATACGTGACTGGCTTGTCGTGCAAAACCTGAACAGGGAGCCGGCCTCTCAACAACTCGATGGCAACGCAGGCATCGTAGTTGGTCTTGGTCACGCCTTGCTTGCCCCAGGCTTTGCCTATATATATCAATCTAATACTTCATGCGCAGAGGAGCGGCACAAGAGAAGAAACGGGGCGATAGAGGGACCACCCTGTCCACACCCGCCAAGAGGGACCATGAGAAGCAGCTTCGCCACAGTCACCCCGTGAGACGCGCCACTCTTTCCAAAAACGAAGGAGAGGACATTGACAAGCAGTGACGAGTTCCGCCCGCCGCCGACACCATCCGACCAACCACACTCCACACTCGCATAGTACCGTCATTGAGCTCCGAGAACAGAGATATAAACGCATGACTACTATTAAACACTGCAAAATCTTTCATAGATCAGGATACTACAGAGATAAATAACTGAATAATATTACATTGTATACTTTTTGTAACATTTAAACTTTGATGGCTCCAATTCAGAAAAGAAGGAGCAGATATGCCCTTCCATTTATTTTTGTTTCTGAACAAAGTGAGAATTATAAATAATTGGGTTTCATATAATATCTTTGGTTGTAGTTTTCTGAACAATTTGGTCGGAAAATTATCAATAAGTCAGTGAAGTACTGGAGAAAGAGAACAACAGGGCAAGAACTCACCAGATAAGCTGTAGTGGTGGCAGGAGCAGGATGCAGCTGAATCATACAAAGACAATCATATCCTTATCAATCTATCTACCTACTATTATATATACAATTGACGAGAAAAAGGAGCCACCGCGTTTGCTCTAAAATGCTAAACATTCCCACGTTAATCTGATAAAATAAGAAGAGAAAAAAATTACCCACCACTGACATTATAAAAAAATTAGTCATGAAACACCCTATAAATATTTTTTTTAAAAAAATAAATTCGGAATGATAAAAAAATAGCTAAAAATACCCTCGCGCATATTTCTAAATTACCCACCATGCCATTTTTAGTAAAAAAAATATAAATTCGGAATAATAAAAATTAGAGTACCCTTCACATTTATTTCCAAACTACCCACCATGCCATTATGAGAAAAAAATAACTAAATTCATAATAATAAAAATAGCCAAAAATTCCCCTCATGCCAATTTTTAAATTACCCACCATGCCATTATGAGTCCAAAAAATAAATTTGGAATAATAAACAGTAGCAAAAATAACCTCTAATTCCTATTTCTAATTTACCCACCATAACAATATGAGTGAAAAATAGATCAATTTGGAATAATAAAATAGCCAAAAAATACACCTAATTCTTATTTCAAGATTACTCACTTTTTAAAATTTAGATTAATAAATAATTATTTTTTATATTCTAAACACAAGTGAAAAAAATTAAAATTCAAATGAAAGTGAATATATTTCTCTTTAAATTGTTAGGAAATACACCTTAGAAAACCATATGAAAATATAAACAATATAATAATTTAAATAACATCCTTAGCTCAAACTTTACATACAATGCACATGTCATTGGAATCCAAAGTCTTCCTTCACCGAGATATAATTTAGCTGAAACATGAGTTGCAATGCATTATTTTCGAAATATGTAATGCCTCAATGGTTAAAACTAACAATATTTATCTTAAATAAGTAAATAGGTAATAAACATGTGTATCCGTGTCTATAAAAAAAAGGAAACGAAGAAAAATACTTGACAAAGTGTAAAGATCACTTTTATGGTGACAATATTATAGAACTTTAAGATCATACACCTATAACTTTTGAAAACTAATCCCAATATATAAGCATATATGATGGTTAAAGTTTGAATGACTTTAAGCAACCATAGCGATCTTTGAGGATGCACGCACGTTCCATCTGCTTACATAGTATCACGATAATCGTTGGCAGCGCTAAGTAGACCTTTTTAGTGTAAAGTCGTCATAGATCTACGAGAAGCATATATAATCCAGTCTTTAAGGGAACCTAGGTATGCGTAACCGCGAGTGACATGGGGCTGGTTTGATCAAGACTGAGCTATTGAACCATGGCTACTATATGCTATACACCCATATGTGCACTTGAGAGTTGTGATTGATGTTTGAACACAGAAACATCATATGACAATGCAATTAACAAAGTATCTTAATGGTGATATGAGGAGACAAGTTAGATGTCGTGTGTTGGTATTTCTTACGTCACAGATAAATCCGCAAGCGCACGAAATACCGTTGTAGCACTTCACCCGGGAGTATTCCAAGGTATCGTATTTGTTTTCCCCAAGGAACGGAGTTATTCTACCGCAGGGCAAGTTCTACCCAAGGACAACCAAGACAACTAGCAAACTAGGATCGAGAGGGTGATTAAATCTAGTTATCCTAGAGGATAGACGAACTCAAGCTCTACTTGTCTACTTCGGGCGCCGGCTTAGGCCTGGTCTGCCAAGCCACTCCGACCTGTAGCTCTACTATGTACCCGAACGTGGAGGGTTCCTTTGGACGGACAGGGCTGTCACTTCCTGCCGCCTACCTCTACAAACCGTGGAGCACACAGCAAACAAAGGTAACCTCTAGCCTAGACACCACGTCTATGCCGTTGATTACTACTCTAACCTCGGCCCAAAGCTGAATTTAGAAGGCTAGAGCACCCCTTGCGGAGCGATGATCCCGTAAACAAGTATAACAGGAATTACGCCTAGTAAAGTAATATTGCTCGCTAGATAAATAATCACCACGTATAAATCACAAAGAGTGTTTACACGCCAAGGTAAAGAAATAGAACTAAACCTCCACCAAAGTGGAAGGAGTATTCCTTTCTCTCCCTTGCCCTCTCTCCTATTCTACTAGTGTACAAAAGGCTCTCAGCCTAAGGATTGGAGTGGAGCTCTATTGGAGAGTCTTGCGTCTTGTGGTGTGTGTTGAGAGGGAGGGGTGCCCCTTTATTTATAGCCTTGGAAGGTCGGCAACTTTGAGGCGGTTCCCGAGGTCGGTGACATTTAATGCAGGGGGAACCGACCTCCAGAAGTCGGTGATAAACCGCCATAAAAAGATGGGCCAGTGGGGCCTCCCTGGCAGGTCGGCCGACCTGGCCAGAGGGGGTCGGCCGACCTGGCCTGGGCCCCACTGGGCCTGGTCCTCCTCTGGCTGCTTCCTTGGCCTGTGGATTTGCATAAACCACGTGCATTGCTTGATCTTGAAGCCTGATTCTGTGGTTTTGGGCTTTTGGACTAAGTTCTTCAGTCCGGGGAAAATCCGTCGATTGCAAAGTCCATGTTTAGTGCATGTTTTCCCCTGTTTTTGTATGGATTGCACCTGTACTTCATAATTCACCAAGACTAGTGGAATTTGTTAGAAATAAACCCTATGTCTACACTTGGTGATGGTGTTAGGTTCAAAAAGGTGCATAAAGTTGACGGTAAAAATGGGTCGTAAGGACCGTCAACAAGATCCCCCACACTTAGCTCTTTGCTTGTCCTCGAGTAAAGCTATGAGTGGAATTTGGGGAGGACTCATCCCTTTTGATGAATGAAACCTGCACACAAGCTATTACAAGCCACACCTTTTTACCTGCGAACATGATGGTGGCTAACATGTATTCTTGGATGATTGAAAAGTGGAACGGTTCATGACTCAAATCACCTCGCTTTCATCCACTAAGTACTTTGGGGTTTTTGAAAGAGTTTTGAACAACATAGCTCTTGCTCCTCTATTGATTCTCTCGGATCGCTCAAAAAGTGTATTTTCCTTACCAAAGCATTGCCTCTTTTGTCCTACTTCTAAGGCTTGTATGTGGAGCTCAAGGTAGGGGTAGAGAGGCATACTTGTATCACAAATATTGCTGAACCAAAAGAAAGGATCCATGGAGAATTCAAGTCATACAACCTTGATCAAGAAGTGCATGTGTGGATGGATGTGTGGATGTTTATATGTGACGACTCCTTTATTGGATTTTACCTCTCTTTGTTTTGTATTTCCGAGACATGGCTAACATTTTTCTTTCTTTTCTTTTCATGCTCTGTACATGAGCATTTTCTTTTTTTTTCTTGCTCATCTTTTTGTGAGTCTTCTTTTTCTTTTGCAGAGCCATGTCCCTCTTTTGTTTATTTTGAGAGAGAGAGGTAAAATGGCATAAAAGTGAGGAGTGTCTTTATTTGGATGGGTGGATGTGCTAACTCCCGGTGTAGGAGTTTTAGCAATTTTTTTTTTGTGGATCGTGTACGTGATCTTGATCAAGAGAGCATGACAAGTATCTCATTAGGGTCACAAAATTTTGGAAAAGCTCATTGCAACACAAGCAGCATATGTGTGTAAGTTTGAAAGTTGTGATCAACATATGGCATTGGTAGGAAATCATATACCAAGAGAGGAGCAGCGAGCCATGCTATTTTATCTTTTTGAAATAAAATTCCCAAGGACTTTGTAGATTGAGCAAAAGATCATTTCATCGAACCATATCACACTCGCCAATTATCTAGAAAAACATGGGTTCCTATGGATAGGTTGTTCACAAGTAAGTCGTAATGAAGTGAGTAATAACAAGTGTGCAAGTTCATCTTGAGAGCATTAGGGAGAGTCATGGGATTTTTGATGAAATGTTTCAAAATAAGTCTTTCCCAAGTTTTAATTGGTCAAGTTTTATTTAATTTTCGTGTCTCAGAATGAACTTGACAGATAATGTAGGCGAAAAGGGAGTGTGGGAAACAAACTTAAGTAGCACGGGAAAGCAGAGGACCAGTGGGACCCACCAGGGGTCGGCCGACCTGGTGTGGCCCCTGCTGGTGCCCAAATTTTGCACAATTGTTGGTGTTGTCCTTCCGGTGATGTTTTTGAGTGATTTGCTCGAGTTTGTTTCTGTTTTCGCGATGTATCCCCCCCACACTTGCCTTTTTGCCTGTTTCCTTCAAAATAGACAAAGATATTTGGAAACACAAATTGCTCTACCGGCATGGAAGCCCGGGGAGCACTAATTTGATTGAATTTAGAAACAAATATGAAGGCGCATTACAAACTTGCTGAGGGAATTAAAATGATGAAAGCAAATGTAATTAAACTAAGTAAATGCGCCATGGGAAAATGATGATCGCGGGAGGTTTTAGTCGTAGAACTTTTCTTCCTTTCCCGCGCTCTTGAAAAGACGCTTCATCTTTGAGTTGGTGCTGCGGCGATGGTCATCATGGGCATCTCGCATTTCAGCAAGAGCGTCTTTCATCTCCGCCACTTTATCGCTTAGGCGTTCATGAGCGTCGCGGAGATCATTGTGTTTAGCGAGGAGACGTTGATAGGGGTTCTTTTTCGGGGTCCTTTCCTCCTCACTCTCATACATCCCCCTTGCCCTCTTGATGGGAGGAGGAGGGATGTGCCTCTTCACCTTCTTGGTTGGAGTGGTGCTTATGGATTCGAGGACGCCTCGCTTCTCCGCCGAAGTGAGTGGTGGGTGGAGCTGCTTTCCACCACCACGAATTCCCTTGATCTTGAACCGAATGCCCGCCTTCTTGGAGGGGCTAGGCAGGTTGAGCCCCTCATATTGGTGATGCACCACGTCTCCATTCCTTGCGACGAGGGTGCCGACATACTTCTCCCCTGGACGGAGAGAGCCTTCGGCCTCATCGTGACTTGGCTTCTTGGGGATGGTTTTCCCCTTGCCGTAGCGTGGTGGTGCACTAGCGGGAAGGTTTTTAGAGGGGCCTTTTGCTGCTGGTGGTGGTGGTGTGATGGTGAGAGGTGCTCCTTTGACGCTCATGGCTTGCTCATGGGTTGGAGTGACGGGATCAAGGATGTTTTCAAGGTCAAAGAAGCGGCAAAGCTCACTAGTGGTAGCGGGGACGTCAAAGCGCGGGATGCTGCTGTCCATGGTGGTGGCAAAGGTTTCTTTGGGCGAAAAGATAAAGGTGGAAGAGAGGTGCAAGTGAAAAAGGGTGGAAATCACCTCTATTTATATAGAAAACTATGGAAAGAATTAATTCTGATTTTTCCGCAGCGGAGCAAGAGCTAAATCAGTGGGATTTGAGTATGTGAACGTTGGAGCTGAGTGTGAGAGAAAAAAGGGACCGTTGGGGCTCCCACAGAGGTCGCCCGACCTGAGAAAGGGAGGTCGGCCGACCTGCTGTGGGCCCCTCTGGCCACCTTCTTTTTCTGGCTAATTTCTTGCTATATTTATTCGAAGGAAAGTGCTACTACGGGTAATAAAACAAATCAGAGGATATCATGATAAAGATTCTAAATTAATCAAGTGCATGACATCAAACTCTTTATTCGTATCGGGTTCAAAATAAATTTTTAGACGCTGGCCATTTACCTTGAATACTTTACTTTCGTCGTCTTGGAGTGTGATTGCTCCGTGTGGCGAAGTTTCAATAACCGTGTATGGCCCGTCCCATTTGCTTCTCAATTTTCCGTGCCCGAATAGTTTCACCCGTGAGTTGAATAGCAAGACTTTATCTCCCAGTTTGAATTCTTTTACTCTTATTCTTTTATCGTGCCACCGTTTAGTTCTCTCCTTATAAATGGCTGAGTTGTGGTAAGCTTTGTCTCTCCATTCTTCCAACTCAGCTATCTCCATTTTTCTTTTCCATCCGGCACCTCGAAGGTCCATATTCCATTTTCTAACGGCCCAATATGCTCGATGTTCCAACTCGATGGGTAAATGGCATGTTTTTCCATATACGAGTTGGTATGGTGACATGCCTATGGGTGTCTTGTATGCTGTTCGGTATGCCCATAGTGCATCGGGTAGCTTGCTTTTCCATGACTTCCCCATTTCTAACACGGTCTTTTGCAGGATCCGTTTGATTTGCTTGTTTGAAGTCTCGGCCTGCCCACTTGTTTGAGGATGGTATGGAGTGGCTATGTTGTGTCGTGCTCCAAGTTCTCTAAGGAAGCTTCGGAAGGTCTTATCAATGAAATGAGACCCTCCGTCGCTTATCACTAGTCTCGGTGTTCCAAATCTTGGGAAGATAATCTCATGGAACATCCGGCGAGCGTGCTTGGAGTCGGCAGCTCGGCATGGCATTGCCTCTACCCATTTAGACACGTAGTCGACTGCCACCAAGATGTATTCGCAGTCATGTGACTTGGGGAATGGCCCCATGAAGTCGATGCCCCATACGTCGAAGAGTTCGACTTGTAAATTGAAGTTGAGGGGCATTGCATCCCTTGCCGTGATGCCTCCAAATCTTTGACATTGTGGGCATCGTCTGACGAATTCTTTTGTGTCTTCGTACATTGTTGGCCAAAAGAAACCACTTTGCCATATCTTGGCCTGAGTACGAAACACTCCATGGTGTCCCCCGTATGGAGCTGAATGACATTTCTCGATAATTTGTGTGCTCCCGGGTGTCGGCACACATCTTCTGAGCAGTCCATCGGCGCAGACACGGTAAAGGAAGGGCTCACTCCAAAGGTGACGACGACTCTCATAGATGAGTCGTCTCTTGTTTTCTCCCGATGGTACGTACCCCGTCACTATGAAGTTCACAATGTCGGCGTACCACGGATGTGAGTCCTTGACGTGGAGTAGCATGTCGTCGCGCAAGAAGTCATTAATGGGTAATTCCTGCGGGTTAGTGAATTGCAAGCGCGACAAATGATCCGCTACAGAATTTTCTACTCCTTTCTTATCACGAATTTCTAAATCAAACTCTTGGAGCAGAAGAATCCATCTTATCAAACGGGGTTTAGCATCTTTCTTAGAGAGCAAAAATTTCAAAGCAGCATGATCGGTGTAAACGATAACTTTTGCTCCAGCTAAGTAAGATCTAAACTTATCAAAAGCAAAAACAACAGCAAGGAGCTCTTTTTCAGTGGTCGTATAATTCAACTGAGCTCCAGACAGAGTTTTGCTAGCATAAGAAATTGCATGATGCTTCTTATCTCTAGTTTGACCAAGAACAGCCCCTACAGCAAAATCGCTAGCATCACACATAATTTCAAACGGAAGCGTCCAATCAGGGGGTTGGATGATTGGAGCGGAGATGAGCGCATTTTTAAGAGTATTAAAAGCATTCATGCATTCATCAGTGAAATTAAAGGGTGCATCTTTTGCAAGCAAATTTGTAAGGGGTCTAGCAATTTGAGAGAAATCTTTGATAAAACGGCGATAGAACCCCGCATGTCCAAGAAAACTGCGAACACCCTTAATATTAACGGGAGGTGGAAGCTTTTCTATAACTTCTAATTTCGCCTTGTCCACCTCTATCCCTCTTTCAGAAATCAAGTGCCCAAGAACTATGCCTTCTTTAACCATAAAGTGGCATTTCTCCCAATTGAGCACTAAGTCCTTTTCTTGACAACGTTGCAAGACTTTGTCTAAATTTTCTAAACAATGATCGAAGGTTTTCCCATAGACAGAGAAATCATCCATAAAAACCTCCATAATCTCTTCGATCATGTCAGAAAAGATAGACATCATGCATCGTTGAAAAGAAGCAGGCGCATTACATAGCCCAAAAGACATTCGACGATAAGCATAAGTTCCGTAAGGGCATGTGAAAGTTGTCTTACTCTGATCATCGGGATGGATGGGAATTTGATGATATCCCGAATACCCATCAAGGAAACAAAAGAAAGAATGATTTGCCAGCCGTTCCAACATCTCATCGATGAAGGGCAGTGGAAAATGATCTTTCTTTGTAGCCTTGTTAAGTTTTCGGTAATCGATGCACATTCTCCACCCCGTGACGGTTCGTTGAGGGATTAATTCATCCTTGTCGTTATGAATGACCGTCATTCCTCCCTTCTTGGGCACAACCTGCACTGGGCTCACCCACTCGCTGTGTGGAACTGGATAGATAATACCAGCATGCAAAAGTTTCAAGACCTCTTTCTTAACGACTTCCCTCATTGCATTGTTCAACCTCCGTTGAGGTTCCCTAGAAGGTGTGCTATCGGGATCTATGGGAATGCGATGGGTGCAAAGAGCAGGGCTGATTCCCTTGAGGTCTCCTAGCGAGTAGCCAAGAACGGAGCGACGTTTCTCTAACACGGCTAAGAGCTTAGCGGTTTCTTCCTCCGAAAGCTTGTCACTTATGATGACGGGTGTTTCGGGGTTTCCGTGAAGAAAAGCGTAGCGTAAGCCTGGTGGGAGTGCTTTGAGCTCTATGGGAGGTGGCGGCGAGGCTAAGGTTTCGGGCAGCTCAAAGGTTTCTTCCGAATCGTCTTCTTCTAAAACAAAATTGAGAGCATCTTCTTCCAAGGACGATTCGGGGGTTTCATGAAGAAAAACTGCCATAACCTCCTCTATACAATCGTCTACTTCGGGGGACTCCTCGGCAAAAGTATTCAGCGTATGAACGATAGGGATAGAAAAAGGTTCCTTGCCGAGGGTGAAGTCAAGGGTTCCAGAAGGCGATATTTTTGAGAAAAGCTTTTCTATGGGATGGCCTACAAGAACATCAAAATCCAAAACCCCGAAGACGTGAAAATCCAGCGATACTTCAGCATCATCGTGCTTAATGCAGATGTCTCTAACGATCCCCAAACCCTCAAAGAAGTGCCCCGGAGAGGTTCTAAGGAGTTTGCTAGTGGGTGCCCAAACTTCGTTCCCAAACATGGTTAAAGCAAAAGATTCGGACATGATGTTGGCACCCACTAAAGGATTATAGAGAACATCTACCTTTGATCCCCGAATTGAGCTTTGAATGGTTGAGGTAGGATGTTCAAAACGAATAGTATCGGAAGAAAACTCATTTTCTCTCAACCATTCATCGCTTATGATCAATGTCAACTCCCGAATGGTTTCCAAAAGAAAATATTTTTCTAAAGGTTCGGGGGTTGGTGCAGGGAGTCTTGGCCTCTTTTGACAAGAGTAGTTCGAGGAGTCTCCAAAATTTTCAAAAATTTCTTCCTCGAACTCAAATGGGAACTCAAGAGGTTCATCATCCTCTGTCATTGTTCTTGTGTTAGATGGGGACTCGATTGTTGGGTCTACCATTGTAGGCACCAATTGTTGTGTTTCTTGCACAACGAGTTCCTCATCTTTTGACTCCGGCTCAACTAGTAAATCAGCAGAAAAAGGAGTGTTTTCCACAATGCGATCCAAAAGTTCGTGTGCTTCCGCTATGGTCTTATGAGTAAAAGATCCACCAGCGGCCGTGTCAAGATAAAGTGCGGTATCGCTGCTCAATCCCGAATAAAAATGTTGTAATAAAACGGGTTCGGGGAGCAACAATTCAGGTCCGGAGTCTGTTAATGAAAAGAACCGAATCCATGATGCACTCAAGGTTTCCTCTTTTTCTCGATGAAAGTTAATTATTTCCGCTCGTAGAGAAGTGATACGGGATACGGGGAAGAACGCTAGACAAAATTTATCTCGCAATTCTTTCCAATCACCGTTCACTCTCTTAGCGGTGTAAGTGTACCATTGCTTCGCTCTCTCATTGAGAGAGAAGGGAAACAATTTCCACTTCAACGTTTCTTGTGTCATGCCATGGATCGATCGGCATGAACACAAATGCTCAAACTCTCGCAAGTGTTCATAAGGATTTTCATGTTTAAAACCCGAAAAGGATAAACCTCTTATCATCGAAATGTAATCAGGGGAAAACTCATAGCCAAATGAAGAAATGGGTTGTGATGATGATGGTGGCTCTAAGAGCTCGCCCCGTGGAGTAGAGAATGATTGGATGGTTGGTTGTGACTCCATGAAATGTTTTTGTGAGTTTTTGAAATTAAGGGAAATAAAAAACAGAACGGTAAGTAAGATAGATTACGAGGGCGAACTTAATTTGCAATAGAGATATCAACCGCTCCCGGCAACGGCGCCAGAAATGCTTGTTGGTATTTCTTACGTCACAGATAAATCCGCAAGCGCACGGAATACCGTTGTAGCACTTCACCCGGGAGTATTCCAAGGTATCGTATTTGTTTTCCCCAAGGAACGGAGTTATTCTACCGCAGGGCAAGTTCTACCCAAGGACAACCAAAACAACTAGCAAACTAGGATCGAGAGGGTGATTAAATCTAGTTATCCTAGAGGATAGACGAACTCAAGCTCTACTTGTCTACTTCGGGCGCCGGCTTAGGCCTGGTCTGCCAAGCCACTCCGACCTGTAGCTCTACTATGTACCCGAACGTGGAGGGTTCCTTTGGACGGACAGGGCTGTCACTTCCTGCCGCCTACCTCTACAAACCGTGGAGCACACAGCAAACAAAGGTAACCTCTAGCCTAGACACCACGTCTATGCCGTTGATTACTACTCTAACCTCGGCCCAAAGCTGAATTTAGAAGGCTAGAGCACCCCTTGCGGAGAGATGATCCCGTAAACAAGTATAACAGGAATTACGCCTAGTAAAGTAATATTGCTCGCTAGATAAATAATCACCACGTATAAATCACAAAGAGTGTTTACACGCCAAGGTAAAGAAATAGAACTAAACCTCCACCAAAGTGGAAGGAGTATTCCTTTCTCTCCCTTGCCCTCTCTCCTATTCTACTAGTGTACAAAAGGCTCTCAGCCTAAGGATTGGAGTGGAGCTCTATTGGAGAGTCTTGCGTCTTGTGGTGTGTGTTGAGAGGGAGGGGTGCCCCTTTATTTATAGCCTTGGAAGGTCGGCAACTTTGAGGCGGTTCCCGAGGTCGGTGACATTTAATGCAGGGGGAACCGACCTCCAGAAGTCGGTGATAAACCGCCATAAAAAGATGGGCCAGTGGGGCCTCCCTGGCAGGTCGGCCGACCTGGCCAGAGGGGGTCGGCCGACCTGGCCTGGGCCCCACTGGGCCTGGTCCTCCTCTGGCTGCTTCCTTGGCCTGTGGACTTGCCTAAACCACGTGCATTGCTTGATCTTGAAGCCTGATTCTGTGGTTTTGGGCTTTTGGACTAAGTTCTTCAGTCCGGGAAAAATCCGTCGATTGCAAAGTCCATGTTTAGTGCATGTTTTCCCCTGTTTTTGTATGGATTGCACCTGTACTTCATAATTCACCAAGACTAGTGGAATTTGTTAGAAATAAACCCTATGTCTACACTTGGTGATGGTGTTAGGTTCAAAAAGTGCATAAAGTTGACGGTAAAAATGGGTCGTAAGGACCGTCAACATCGTGGTGGATGGATCCATATCATATAGCATGGAACAAGCGTTTATTATTCACTTATTCGCTTTACATCGATGGAAACAAAAGACAAGACTATCAAATCGAATATAGAAATAACTGTAAAAAGCTCAATATATTCAGTCAAGGTCTTCTATAGCAAACATGCATTGTTGCAAAGAGCTTAAAAATGCGAGAGACGAGATATGTGAATCAAAGTTAAGAAGTTCTTCATTACATGCTAATCTAAGAAAATTAATAGGTATTGTTCATTTTCTAAAAGTATATTGCATAACTTTTATTAGTGTTGTGTCTCTGTTTCGTTGAAATCATGTTATGTGTCCTATTTTTTTAATAAAATAAAATAAAATAGAAGCATGTCCAAGATGAAAGAATGCTGATAGAAGAACAATTGATCAGAATAAGTGGAGGGAGAATGATGAAACAAATTATTAAAAAAAATTGAAGTTCTGTATTATTAAAATTGCATAGAAAAGCATTAATTTTGTTCAATTTGCTTGGTTTAATAAAAAGTACAGATATGCTATGATTGAGTTCATATCATACTTATTATTTTATATTATTCCTCTGATTCATCTTTTATTCTAGCCCTTACACAATACTTACATGTTCACTATTTTCAACCATATATCTTTGTCATCTAGTTGCCACAATGATGACCTTTATATGTATGGTATCTATAATTATTGATTATTTTAATATGACATCCAAATAAATGATGACTCATCACACACTCAAATTGACAGAGTTGGTGAGCAATTATTCTCCAATCAATTTTAGCTATGTTGAAAATGTATTACTATAAAAAAATCATGATCAAACTCCTGTAATATAAAAATAATATAAATAGTTTAATAAATCTAGCCATGCAAGGCAACCATCCTAGTTCTCCTTCATCAAGCTGCAGTTACTCACCAACCATCTTGTGCCTGAGCCATGGCGCCACGGTTTGGCATGGGATGGCAGGACAACAAAAACTAAAAAATAACAAAATCTATGGGTTAAATAATTGAATCTGAATAGTACAAGCAACTGTTTACACTGATCCCCTAATTGGCGGTTCAGTTTCAGGTCATCTCAAGGATAAAGAAGATAAACACGGTGCAGACGGAAATTGCAGCAGACAATCTAAAATATCTCTACTACTTAAAAAGGCTAAGCAATGTGACATGTCTGCCTAACTGAGTCTCTTCCCTTGGGTCTGCCATCGTCAAACAATAATTTTGTCTTTCGGCCTGCCGGTTGTTCTCTTCCGAACCAATCTCTCCTTTCTACGTACGTACGTAGTCGTCCGCCCTCCGGCTCCTACCACCGAGTCTGACTCTGCCTCCACCGAAGTCATCGCTTGGCACTCACGTGGTGGCAGCGGAGGTGCCGGTGCATCCACGGCGGCGGCGTGCTGCGTTTCTCATCTCACATATGCCTGCGCGAGTTCAACTCACGTACATAAGTTCAAGCTTAACTCGGATGGACGGCAGCTTGATTGTTTTATGTACGTGAATTGACTAGGATTTTAACTTGAAGGTTCCAGTACGACAGTTGTTTCTATATGTAGTTCGCTTCATATATGTCGTGCATGTGCAGGCTCTCGCGCCGCCGCATATCTCCGGTCTGGACGATCGCCACCAACTGCCACCTCCTGCAATACGATTGTGCTGCCAGACGTAGCAACGCTGCAGCCCCATAACAGTTTAGAGGGCATCCTCCAGCTTCACCTCTGACGAGGTCACGGCATCATTGGTTCTATAATTGGTTGGAACGCGCGGGTTATCTGATCAGCAATGTAAGCTCGATCTGGTTTCCTTGCTTGGCAAAGCATGTTTGCTCTTTCCTGCCATTCTTTTGCTTGCAATGCATATTCCTTTCTTGCTGTTATGTTGCAGACCACCCTAATTCTCTTTCTTTCTTCTGATGAACAAATTAAAGCCATCCTTTTAATCCTTTTGTAAACCAGACTGAGTAGCGTCACATTGCACACCAATGCTTAGCATATGTCATGATCAAGATCGTCTTGGAACAGATAATGGCATCCGGCGTGCTTGCTCCTTATAAAGTCCGACCTGATCTGAGTTCATCTGATCGATGTCAACATCAATGGATCAAAGACCATTCAATTGGACCTGTGCATAGCCTATCATGCATACATGCTGGTTAGGTTTGGAAGTTTCTAAGAGTTGAACCTGATTCCAGTAGAAGATGCATATAAACCGTATGTGGCTCCGGCTCGGGGCCCTTCATGGACAGTCAATTAGGTTTAGATATATATTAAACAGTTCGGTAGGTCAGTTAATTAGGTTTAGATTTTGATAAAATTGTTTTGTGATCGAAAAACGGAACTGATTTTTTGTCTTTACAATTCTTACATATTTTGATTTCTGAAGATGAAAGATAATTTCTCATATTCTATTTCAGTAACTTCAATGGAGCCGGTGTTCGTTCAAATAATTTCAATGGAACTGATTTTATATCATTATGATTCTTCCATATTTGATCTGGAGATGAAAAATCAATTCTCGTATCCATATAGCATCAAGTGGGCACTACACATCTACCCTTAATTCTTGTTCAAGCAACAGTTATATTAGTACACCTATTCTTTAGAAATTGACTCTATATATGTATATCTATTATTTTCAGTAGCATGTTTTTCAAACGAAATAATATTGTGTCCTCAAATTTCTAGCCCCCCGTTGCAACGCACGGGCAATTTGCTAGTTCATACATTATTTCTATAAAAAACCCAGCCCTATTTATAGAACTAAACCAATGCAACTCTTCGTCGTCTTAATGAGATCACGTGTCCTGTCCTTCTCTTGCAATGCTGCATCGATCCCAGCTCTCTTCTCTTCCCTACCCAGCCTGCGTGACGACGAGCGAGGGCTCGGGACCTCATGGGCTGCACTGCCGCTCGATGTGCCGCGGTGCATGAAGCTCCAAGACGTAATTTACCATCTTGGTTGCAGTCAGGTAACAATGGTTGTTTATGACTCCAACACATTGCCGTCCGTATCTTCAATTCGAGGCGAGAGGAGCTCCTCGATCCTCACGTTTCTTGATGCCCACCAGATTACACACGACGACACAAGTATGAGACTTCAGGAACAGGAAGTGTATGGTTGCCGATCATCGTGATTAACGTATTACCGTTCACGCGGATGCGGGCCGCGGACCTCGGGAGTTCATCATGCTGAACTAGTGATTTGCGGCATCGTTCCTTCTCCAGGCCGCAGTGCAGCCACATGTGGTCGAAACTTGGAGCATCCTGCCTACTGCCTAGTGTTGCGTCCGATCCGCGGGTGCTTTCACCCCTCCAGCACGGCGATGCAGTACTCCTGGACGGGGCAGCATCCATGGCGAGGAGGCGGCACAGGAGGAGATGATGCCCCTCCGTTACTCCGGGCTAGGACGCACCTGCATGCCGTGACGTGGCGTTACACTCCATGAATTTCCTCGGTGGCTCTCGTCTTATTTATCGATCGACGTTGTACCGTCCGCTAAGACTCTGTCGACGTCTTGTGGAGTTCTCCAGGATGCATGAGACGGCGGTGCCCTACACGACGTAAGAGCATCTTCAGCAAGGACTTTATTTGACCCCTACTCTATTATTTAAGGTCTTGAGTCAAAATATCAACTCCAGCAGGGACCCTATTTGGGCTCTCATTTTGCATGCCTCCTCAAATTCTATCTCCAAGCCCTCATTTCTAGGGTCTTCCAATATTCCCTCTTATTTGTGGGTCTCACCCTTTTTTTTCACAAAATAGAGTCTTGTGTCACTTTACTGCTGGAGTTGAAGTCAAATTTTATACCCTCATTTTTACATGCCGGCTTGAAAAATAAAAATAAGGGCTTTGTTTTGAGGTCTATTGCTGGAGATGCTCTAACAAACTCGGCGGTGCCCTAAACGATCGGAGTGTGCGGCAGGCGGACAAGAGAGACCTCGATCACCTTATCTTCTTTACTGATTCCTTTGGTTGCCTGCTTATTGCTGGTAGCTCGGAGTGCAGGGGGCGGGTAGCGGAGCCAAGAAGCCGGTCGCGAAGCAGACTTGCGGGATTTGCGGGAACCCACTAGTACCCAACAACGAAGCTTTTGTGGCAGAACAATCCAAATTATGATTTACACCAAAGATTTGTTTCGAGTCACTAAGTATGTTGTTTCGCCAAAAGAATTTGTTGTAAGCATGTCTTGAATGATTTGTTCCAAGTCATTAAACATGTTGTTCCACCAAGAGAACTTATTTGTTCTAAGCATATATATGTGACTAGAAAGGGCGCGCTGCTTTTTTTTTTTTTGGGAATTTCATTAAATTATGTGGCCGCCGTAGACAATTAGGACAGTGATAAGGCTGCCTGAATATTTTTCGTGACAAAGCGACAGTCTGGATGAATACACTGGTGAAACTCAATTCTTATTCTCAATTCATTTATTTTATAGAGATACACAGGTCCTTGGATGTCTCAGAAATCGGCTACGCATTCGTAACAAATTCTTCAAGAATTCTCTTACATATTTAGAAAAAAAAAAGTTATTTTGAATCTGTTGTGGCAAAAGGACAATCAACCTTTATATGTCATCTGATGATGAGAGTTTAATGACAGAAGTTTGCAGACACAATAATAATGAGTGTCATAACTTTGATTTTAAAACTTGATAATTGAATTAAGCTGAATTGTGAACACTGATCTACAAACAAAATTGAGGCAAAGCAGATTATCTTGTCAAAGGTTCCATTTTTGCATAATAAATCAAACCTGCATTCAATATTTAAGAATGGGAAATTTCGGTGTAAATATGCCAAAAGAGATGCGATAGAAATGTGCCATAGATTGCAAACTGTTCAATGGAAATTTGAACTATCGGACACCAGATATTTCACCGAAACTAAGAATGAATCTTTGCGTGCAAAGCTCAGTCTCCTGCCACTCGAATGGGTTTGGCAGCCAAGAGCATCATGGTGTATGCGCTCGGCAGACTCTCATGCGCGAAGCACGAGCGCAGGGGAGCCGTCGCACTAGGAAGTGTCTCAAGGAACCGCAACAGCGAAGCAGGGGCCATCGGCTTCTCTGCAAGACTGCAACAGCTCCATCGCGGCGGTGCCGCAGGCACACAATAGTTGTTTCAGATCAGAAACATCTCGTGAAACAAATCAAAGACGAGAAGAGAAATGACACGGCAAAACGAGAGGGAAACTCGATTTGTTTGAGGACTTCGCTGACCTCGTCGCTAGGCTGCAGCCCCGTCGCCGGTGGCGGCACTCTGTGACGTACATGACGGGTACATGTCACATGCTAGCGGTACGAATGTCCGTGCAGTGCTGATGCTAGGAGCGTCTGTTTCGCGCGCAAGCGCAAGGAAAATACATAGCGCGCGTTTTCCGACAGCAACGTGACACGGCGCCTAGCTTGGTCGGGTCGCTCCCTCGCCTCCACTGCTCTCTCCGAAAACTGAAACAAAAACAGGAATGTAATTTTATTTTCTTTGCAAGGTAAAGAGAGATTATATTAAGGGTTTGTTTCTGCAATTACACTCTGCTCTAATGCAGATGGAACCCCAGCTAGCCATACAGCCGAGCTATATTCTTGTCTAGCATGGTGCGTTCGGCGTTTTAGAGCCTAAAATTTAGAGGAGTCTAAACAAAAAGAATCTTGTCTTAAATAAAGTTTAATTACAAAACTAACTGTAGAACCTCCCTCTAAATCGCGAGACGAATTTAATGAGGGTAGGTAAGACATGATTAGACGATATTTACTGTAGCATCACTGTAGCATCACTGTAGCAAAACATAGATTAATTAGGCTCATTAGATTCGTCTTGTAAAGATGTACCCATCTGTAAAAAGGTTTTGTCATTAAACTTTATTTAGTACTATTAAATAATAAGATTCTTTTTAGAGCTAAACTTTATAGGGGTCTAAAGAGGACACCGAACGCGCCCTAACTCATGTGCAATAACATTCTGATCTCTCTTTACTGATACTACCTTTACCTTAATCAAGCTTCGTCTCAGATCGTTGATGTCCTGCAGGATAGCCGCGAGATGTGATCTCCCTCCTTCTGGCCAAGACATGGCGAGGACACAATGTTTGCAGTCCGTCTCCAAAATTATTGGCATGTTGCTCCACTGCTGAGCCAGTTGCAATCCTTCCCGACAGGCCATGAGCTCTGCTTCTTCTGCAGACACACAATGGAAAAGAAGTCTCCAGGTTGAGATAATCACTCCACCTTGATGGTCTCTGATAATAATACCTGCACTGGCTTGTCCTGACTGTTCAAAGAAACTCGCATCTACATTAATTTTCACCCATCCTTCCTCCGGCGGTATCCATCTTGGCTGCGAGGTTTGATTAGCACTACATGTATCTGCTTTCTTCGTCCACACCTTGGCAATCGGAAACAAAGGGCTTTTCCCTTTGGAGTCATCAGGCTTCAATTTCTGAATATTTAGTACATTGCTACATAACAAATTCAGGCTGGTAACTGAACCCACCTGGGAGAATGTACCCCCATGTGTTGAAGTGTTTCGGTCAGTCCAGTTTTTCCATAATGTAATCAGGAAAACTGCAATCTCTTCTCTGGGTATTCTCTGCATGGCAATAATAAACCAGTCAGGTCCTACAACTGGGATCTGTAGCATATCCGGCAACGGCCATGCTCTTCGCATCTCTTCATAAACAGCTCTTGCGTGTGGACAGAACAGCACTGCATGAGGACCATTTTCAGGATCCGCCCCACAAATATCACAAGTATCGAGAGTGGTGATTTTTCTCCCTTTCTTGTTTACATTTGTAGGCAGACCATTTATTGCTAGGCGCCAAGCAAAAGATTTTATCTTCGGTGGCGCCTCACACTGCTAAATCTTCTTCCATATAGCTCCTCTGGCCTTGGAAGAACTTGCTGATGCCCACTGTGTTGCATTCTGCAGTCTAAAAGCCAACTTATATGCACTCCTGACAGAGAAAATTCCATCTTTCTCATGAAACCAAGCTAACAGATCATCTGTCCTTCTGGCAGGTAGTTTTATCTTGATAATTTCCTCAGCATCAATAGCCCCAAATGTTTCCCTAATGAGCGGCACATTCCATTCATTGAATCTCGTGTCAATTAGCTCTCGGACCCATCGAACCCTTGGTCTTCTCGGTTGAGCTATGGGCTTCAGTGTAACATCTCTTGGGATCCAGTTGTCACGCCAAATCCGAACACTATGCCCATTACCAATTTTCCAAATCAAACCTTTCTTAACAGGAATGTAATTAACCAAGGAGCGTTCCAAAAGTTTCAAATCGATATTTATTGGTTTCAAGTCGATTTCAAAAAAAATTCAAGTCAGTTTTTGAGAGTTTGAACTCGATTTTGCCAAATTTCAAGTCCATGTCACGAAGTTTCAAGTAGACTTTAAAATTTTTCAATTCAATTTCGAAAAGTTTCAAACTGATGCCGGGACACAGTGGACAGGTTCCTGAACGAGCTGGTTCATTGAACGTGGACCTCTCTCCCTTCGATGCCCGAAAAGAAAAGCCGTCCGTGTTCAGAGAATCAGGGTACTTTGCGTCTCGGGACCTCTTATATACAGATCGATCTAAGATTAGTAAACTGTAGATCAGCCCAATAGCCAATCAAATCGGAACATCCCAACCCAACTTAAACGTCAACATTTTTATAAACCTATGTCAACATTTGTGAAACATGGAGTCAACATTTTGAAAGAAAGTGTTGATCCAGTAACAAAAATATGTTGACATGGTACAAACAAAATGTTGATGCAGTACATTCAAAATGTTGATAAAAATTTTGAATTTAAGAAAAATTCAAAAATATTCATATTGGAGCTCATTTTGTAACATTAACTCTAAACAAAACGATGGTTCAAACGGATTCGAAAAAACGGACTTACAGTTTAGGAGAAAAACACGTTTACAGTTTCAAAATCAAACTCACCCAGCCTCCCATCAGTAAGAACGTGCCACGTGTCCGGCTCCCCTGTGCTCCCGCACCAGCCCGCAGCATGCCCACGCCGTTGAATTTCTTCTCCTCACTAATCTCAAAGTGATGTACAAGTTTCCTCCCATCGATTGATCTATGTATAGGAAATGCTCTGCGTCTCTTCTCTCTTCTCTCACCGAATGAATGTTGATAATCTGGGCCGAGCCTTTCTGTTGTAACAATGTCTCC
Source organism: Eragrostis curvula (assembly GCA_007726485.1). Taxonomy (NCBI): domain Eukaryota; kingdom Viridiplantae; phylum Streptophyta; class Magnoliopsida; order Poales; family Poaceae; genus Eragrostis; species Eragrostis curvula. The sequence goes on along the minus strand of CM017441.1, from coordinate 22,319,877 downwards.
CAGCCCGGTGAACGCAAATCTTGGGCCGGCAGACTTGAACGCCAGATTGATGATTTGTGTTGGGCTGCAATATCGTGATTTAGGTGGGCTGGGAGTGTGGGACCTGCAAAGCTTATTTGGATCCATAGTAGGATCGGAAACAACACTCTGCTCTGCTAAACACTCTGACAGGTTCACCGGAGTGGATAAGAAGCTTTCTATCAATGTGATCAGCCTCAACCCGCAAGCTCTTTGCGGTTAATATAAACACAAAAAGTAATAATCAAAACGTTCGAGAGGCTGCTATTCTGAGAGCAAAGTTTCGCAGAACTTGCTGGTTTATTTTTGCTTGGTAGGAAATGAATTACAACACGCTCGAACCTGAATTACATCACCACACATAAATAGCTCGGCAGCGAGCGAGCTTTATTTTGCTGCCCCTTCACTGGCCACGCAAGAAACACACAAAAGACAGCGAAGGCGTGCTGGTAAATACATGCACAGCACGCAACGATAAACCACTTTAATCAGACAATCGAATCGGATACGGCGGGGTGGATCTCGTGAAAGTTCCTATCTCTTGAGGAATTGCTCGATCCAGTAGCTGGACTGCTTGCGGTAGCGCTTGAGGCCATGGAGGCGGTCAATGTAGATGAGGCCGAAGCGGTCCAGGTAGCCGTCGCCCCACTCGAAGCAGTCCATAAACGTCCACGTGAAGTAGCCCTTGACTTTGACGCCGTCCCTGATGGCATGGTTCAAGAACTGCAGGTGCTGGTAGTGGAACGAGATGCGGTGCCCGTCCTTGAGCGCCTCCTTGATCGGGATGCTCGCGTTGTTCGCCTCCGCGATGCCTGCACAGTACAGGACCAATTTCATCTCCAGTAAGCATTAGCCGCGGCTACGTCTCAACGGTAATTACTCCGCGGCGACGAGGCACTTACCGTTCTCCGTGACGTACATAACTGGGCTGTTGTACCGCCGGTTGGTGTAGAGCAGGAGTTCGCGGAGCCCCGCAGGGTATACGAAGAAGATGGGCACGAACTCCGGCTCGCCGATGGGCACGCCGTTGCGGTACCCGGACGTGTTCGCGCGGATGTCGCCGTTGTACGACTGCTCCAGCCCGTTCGGGGGCGGGACGCTGACGGCGTAGTAGGCAGTGTAGTAGTTCATGCCGATGAAGTCGTAGGAGCCCTTTATCAGCGCCACCTGCTCCGCAGTGAACCTCGGGAGCCGGACGCCGAGAAAGCCACGCATGGTGCCCGGGTACTCGCCGTGCACGATGGGGTCAAGGTACCACCCCAGCATGAAGTCGAGGCTGCGTTGCACAGCGCCCCGGTCGGCTGCGGTATCGCTGTTGGGCACGTACCAGTTGGACACCACCGTGATGCCGATCTGCCCGTGCTGCGACGGCTTGTATTTGGTGCGGTACAGCCGCACGGCCTCGGCATGGGCGAGGATGATGTTGTGCGTCACGATGTAGGGTTCCCGCGCCGAGTCGCCGCCGAGGTAGGACTTGGACACGTACGGCGAGCACCGGCCCGGCGCGAAGGCGCCGGTGGCGTAGCCGTTCACGGCGTACGTCCACGGCTCGTTGAACGTGGTCCAGAACTTGACACGGTCGCCGAACTCGCGGAAGCACACCTCCGCGAAGTCCACGTAGTCCTTGCTGCACGTATTATACGCAAAACGTGATTAGAGTCTGATGACAGTGGACCGAGCAAGTGATTTGGCAGCTGAGGAGCGGAGACACGCGGTACGTACATGATTTTTTCACTGAGGAAGCCACCGTACTTGCTCTCCAGGGCCTGCGGCGTGTCCCAATGGAAGATCGTCACAACTGGCTTCATCCCTGTAATGATTTTTCTTTTGCTTATTGTACTGTTATCGTTGTCGACGGATTTATTTCTAGATTCGTGTCATGAACGATTGCAAATGGTAATTCAATAATTGATTGACTGATTGATTGCCTTTAGCTATGATCTCGTTGATAAGGTTGTTGTAGAAAGCCACCCCTTCCTTGTTGACTCCACCGCTCAGGGAGCCGTCTGTGAGCAAGCAAGTGCCGACAGTGACACGGCACAAAAGCTCAGTTAGTAAACGACCAACGAGTAATCTGATGGAGGTTCATTGATAAAAACTTCAGCAGCTGTCAGCAGGGCTCACTTGGCAGGATCCGGGTCCATGCGATGGAGAACCGGAAGGCGTCCATGTTCATGTCCTTGAGGAGTTGCACATCCCCCTGCAATTTTTACCAGTTTCCCAATCATTTAACACATCATCTCGTTTCAGCTGATATTATTCGTAATGCCTCAGTGCTACTAGTAATTCAGTCACCTTGTATCGATGGTAAAAGTCATCCGCTACGTCGCCGGTGTCATTGTTCTTAATTTTACCTGCAGCCACGCGCGAATTTCCCTACCTGTCAGATACCGGTTCCTCTTGCAGAGACCAGGAAAGAAAGAGAGGGGAGAGCATCATCCAGACCTGGAATGTGAGTGAAGGTGTCCCAGACGCTGACACCTTTGCCTCCTTCCTTGTAGGCGCCCTCGTACTGCAAGTGATCGAAATGATCAGAACTTCAGATACAACTCAATCACATGCAACAGGTATGCAGGTACCAAATCCAACAGTTAGGACATCATTCCTCCATCACCTGATATGCGGCGGAGCCTGTGCCGAAGACGAAACCCTTGGGGAAGCTGTACCTGTTGAACGCCGCGTCGGCGCCGGTGCAAACCAGTGCCGCGAAAAGCAGGGCAGCAAGAATCTGCTTCGCCATTCCGATCCCGACACCCATCAGCGGGAATCGAAACGGCTCCAAGCTACTGCCACTGCTCGAGCTGAATTGGTGCGGCGCTTTTCAGTTCCAACTTCCAAGTGCTATTTATAGAGGGAACGATGCGAGGGTACCTATCCCAGACGATCTTGGTATCTTTGCACCAGGAGAGGAAACAAGCATTGTAAATTTGCAATTATTGTTCTTTTTCAGAGTAGAAGACAAGTATATTACTCGTATTACTATACCGAGATAGGTCTCGATCGATCTCACTGTTCCGGAAACGATGACCTGTCCGGCGATATGCCGTGAAGTCGACAGAAATAGTATTGTTTATAGAAGCATGAGGTACACGCTAACATTCTTAACGAATTGAATTGCCCATCCGAATTCGTATTCTTGAATATTCGGCACCTGGTCATGCGAAGGCTACGGGCAAACCTACTCGGATGATGCGCTCGTGCCAATTAGCCACGAGCTTCCGCGTCGGCTTGCGGGCGAGACGATGACTTGATCAGCGGAAGGAAAGGGCTCGGGGCTGAGCGTACAGTGGCGCCAATGTCGATGCGAGCGTATCCGTGTAACTGCCTTTGCCAGAGGCATGGACGTGGCGTCGCGGCGAAACTGAGCATGGAATGCGACGCCGGCTGTTCGGACTCGGAGTCTCCACCGAGAGAATAAGAGGAGTCGGCGACGCGATCAGAGAGACTACACACAAGCAGGCCGGGCCAACTCCTCCAAATAGGCTGGGCGCCCAGCGCCCTCAAATGATCTGTCATCTGGGCTCAACTCATGGACCCATCAAGTGGAAACATACAGAACACTCGAAATTTAGCAAGTTGTAAACCAACTTGAGATCAATGCAAGGAAATATGAATGATTGAAATTTTTGCAGGCAAGAAGTGGAGGAAAGAGGCGGTGATGGGGGTGGGAGGTGGGAGAAAAAGAACCACTTTCCAAACTTGAAATACATTTTTCTCTCAATCTGAAAGTTCATTTTCGTCTAGCTTCGGCTCTTGTGTCCTTCCGCTGGGTGAGGTGGATCGGCATAGCCTACGAGGGGTGGTGTGGGAGCACATTGGCCGTTGTAAACCCGGCAAGTATGTTGATCGGCGGTCCTTGAAGATCATCGGATTGTTGTTCGGCTCACTTTCAAGGCCAGATTGTTGTTCGGCTCACTTTCAAGTTTTGGCCTTGGTAGTTGTGTCGGTGGATGTGTGTTACGAAGTTCTCTCTGCAGTTGTGTTTCCCTCTTCTTTCTTCTGGTCACTTGTGTGTTGGCATCCTGTAACTCTCTGTACTCCTATACCTTTGAGTATACTTTCGAGTAACGAATTTTTTCAGCCCAGCTCAAGGCCGCCGTAGTTCATCTAAAATAAGCCCCACATATATAATCTTTAGAATTAATGCTAAAGATTCAAATATATTAATGCTACAAATCCAAAAATGTTACTAAACATGTTGTTTCAAAATGTTGAAGATCACTTTATTGCCTAGGTTGTTGCTCCAATTCGAAAAAAAGAAGAGGCTAGGTTGCTCTAATTTTATATGCTACTAGGTTGATTTATAAGTTGACAATTTGTGTAAACTGGCTGAATTTGATCTTCGGACTGGTGAAAATTTGCTGCCCAGTAGAATAATGCACACCGATTAAATGTTTTTTGTACTATTTTTATCATGTAAAAAATTTGTTCTCTAGCGTAGATGTTTCAATAACACATGAGATGCACCTGTGATTGCGCAACAATTCAATGGAACTATTTGTAAATTTACCGTACAACGCATTGTCACCAAAAGAGAGCTACTGGTGTCCTTTTAAATTCACATTCTTTTTTTTAACCAAAATTCACATTCTTGATGTGTGGTCACCACGTGAGTTTTGTTTTTCGCAAGGATCAGACCGGCGATTACACACGTCATAGAAAATGATGTGAATGTACCCCCAAAAAAAAATAGACAATGGTACTGTCCTGTCCTTTGCTTCAGTAGTAGGAGCTAAAACAAATTGTATTTTTTTTTAGACCGCTAAAACAAATTGTATTACAAAGCTTGCACTGCTTCTGTCCGCGAATTAACAAAGTTGTTAGAATTACTGGTATCACAACGTAGCAAGAGTTGCGGCAATATAAAAAAGACGATCAGTCTAGCCGAACTAGTAGGCAGTGGATCATGCGCGCCCCCCTTTGATCATCACTTAGCCAAGCTACCAGGGCGTCCAGCCCTTAAACCTCTCCTCTTCGTTCTCCGCGGGCACGCGGACTACCGGCACCGGCTGGTGCGCCCTCAACCCGCGGCCGCAGCGCCCGCAGACCTTGCCCAAGTCCATCAACTCCACGACGGCCACGACGCTGAAGCTGCACCCGCAGTAGGCGCAGGCGCCCGGCACGCCCGTGTCCATCGCGGCCTGCACGCCCCGGCACAGCTCGTCGTTCCTCGCGTTCCGCCCATCCCCGCGCCGCCGGGCGAACTCGTCGGCGACCGCCCGGTGTTCCTTGGCGCTCCGCAGCCGGAACGTGGCCGCCGAGACGGGGCGCAGCCCGGCCGCGGCGCGGATGGCGTCCACCTCCGCGTCCAGGGTGTCGCGGACCGGGAGCGCGTCCACGTGCAGGAAGCACGCCGGGTCGCCGAACGGCGGCGCGGACACGAGCTCCTGGTCGGCGTCGTCGATGGCGCCCTTGTAGCTGCCGGGTCTCCTCCCGTCGCGTGGACCGTAACCGTCCATGCTGGCCGACGTCGTCGCCGAGCACACCGTCTCGATCGATCAATATCGCCGCAATGCGTGCAACTGATGATGAGCAGCCGGCGCCGTGATCGAGCACGAGGTTTTGCGTGTGGAGATTCCTGAGGCGGTCCGTGAAAATTTATAGAGGTACGCAGGCAGCGCTGGATCGTCTCGAGTTCGAATCGGGATCATCCTGAAAGTGTCCGGCACCGAGTTAGAATCAGGATCTTCCTCGGAATAGAAGGACAGGGCGTACGGAACAGCCCACAGCGCAGGTTAAGTTTCGGAATTGGAGACTTCCATAGACCGTACTAGCACTGAACACGGATTAGTTACTCAAATTCCAGAGAAGATTTGACTTCATTGCTGAGGCCACTGCACCGGAACGGACTCGGAAGTCGGATCCGTGTTCTGTTCGAGTGATGATCTCTGTCCCAAATGCCATGCCGGTCACCTTTTCAAACATCAAAGCTTTTTTTTTTTCTTTCGAGCTATATCAAAGCTGGTCAATTGAAGATACGATGAAGTAGTCACTGAACTCCAAACTTTGTGTCAAATATCAAAGCTGGTCTGTTGAGATACGACGAAATAGTCACTGAACCTCCAAACATGGGAATAACAGAACTAACACCATTGGCTTTCAAAAGAACAAAAGAAAAAAATGAAGAAGAAAAAAACAGAAGCAACAACATGAGGGGTAAATAATAATAGGTCACTTGACAAGCACATTCATAATTGAACAGTTCAGGTTACCGAGTCCTACAATTATAGAATCAGGTGTTTGATCGAGTTCATGGATGCAGTGGACTTTACGGGAAGGGAATTCACGATCGGCCTGTTAGGAATTCCCTTTCCACCCTTAAATCCAAATCGGCGATGTAAGGCGCACAAAATCGGGTTGCCCAAGCGCTCCATGTCACGTGGCGTCGCGACCAGATCAGGACAGAGCTGGCCAGGGTCCGTTCCCTAAAGGGACCAGTTCATTGCATTGCTGGAGTGGCCATAGGTACCGCCGGAGCCATGATCGACTTGCGGCGGGTTCGACGGCCCGCTTCCCTGCAGCGCAAGCTCGAGCTCACCGGAGAAGTGTCCGTGGTGGACAGAGCCTGCAGGGTGGACCAGGTGCAGGCCATCCTCATGTGGCGGGTGATGCTGCAGGTTCCTGGCGCCCTCATGCACCCGGGAGCCAGTCCAGGTGCTGGCCGCCGTGTAGCTGCTCGCCATGACCGAGGGCGACACCGGGGTGCCTTCGAAGGCGCTGGCCGTGGACATTGCTGGTGACCGGTGGTGGCTGGCACTTTGGGTGGTATCCCATGGCTGCGTTGACAGAAGAGAGAGAGCACAGCTGGAGTCGGTGGCAACTCCTGCGACACATCCGCCGGGCGGGAGCTCGAAGGCAGGGGGCATTGTTGGTGCCCCTGCCCCCGAGCCACCGGCCGGGCCGATGTATGCATGGTCACCGTATCCCGCAACTGCACTGCGGTGAGGATGAAGTTCATGGTTCCCTTGCCACTGGATAGGACTCGACATCCGGGTACCAGGCTGAATAGCTGGCCACGCTTCGCTTGCGGTGCTTGAAACCCTTGGGTACGAGAAATCCAACAAGAAGCTTCTGAACCTGCCAGGCTCTTATGAAACGAAAAAAAAAAAAAGAAATCCAAGAAACAGCATATTAGCAGACATATTCAATAAGCAAAAGTATGTCTTCATCATAACAATATGCCACACTTGGTACCTTGAAATGATGCAGCAAGCCGGCCATAGCGCGTGGTGAGAGGTCCAGGTGGTGGCCTCCTCCGGCGCTCATTGTGACCGGCGAGGCGCCTGCGGCAGCTACGTTTTCCTTGGTCAAATTCAGGTAACTGATGGAACCTGTGATTAGAGTCAACAAATGTTTACGCATGGTTACAAGAGTGATTTACTGTTCATCGCAAAAAAAAAGGTGATTTACTGAAGCAGTTTTATTGAAGAACTAGAATATGCCAAAAATTAAATGTGAATAAACAGGCAGCATCAACAAATCAGACGAGTTAATCTAAATGAAAAATTTGATAACACTACAAAGAATATGGTCCCAATGCAGAACATCAAAATAATATGGTCACAAACTGAAGAATATTCGCGGATCAATTGCATACTACAGTGATTTCTTAGAGAAGAAAACTGCTTGCACATGGACAGAGGGGAACTGTTAACTCAGTAATCAAGAATCTTCTACTAAATCATATACTAATACTACCAGAATCAGATGAATAAATAACTAAGCAAGCCACATGCCATGTGAAAAGCTGCCTCGGTACAAGCATCTCATGACTTATTTTTTAACTTGGAACCAACATATTTATTCGAAACAGCGTCATTAACCAAAGACACGCCTTTCATGATTAGATCCATACATCAGGGCCCCAGGAAAAAAATTGAAAGGTTACCATGTGGAAAGGGCACCTGTAATCATTCACGGGGAGCGGACACGCGTAAAGCCTTACTAAAGTGACGTGTTATATATGAAACACATCAGGTTTATTCTATCAGTTAACGGTCAGAACCTTCTCCCTTTTCCCCCAAAGAGTTCAAAAGTGCACCAAACAGCATGCCTTCACTTCAGACTAGCATTTAGAACTATGATGTGCGCGTGTATACTTGCATTTTACACAAATTTAGGTTAAACAAAGGTTAACCGGCATTATCATGCTACACGCAAGAACACTGAGATGACAGCTGAACTGAATAAAATTTGCCGGATGAAAATTCAGTATCAGCACACCTATCAAATTCATTGCACCTTCAATACATTTTGTTTGAGCTATGTCTCTCACGTAATCCAACTTCTGTTCCATTTCATTAGTGCATTAAATAGTGTCGTACAGGTACTAGTGTACTACCACGCCCCATTCATATAGGCTGCCTACAGTAGAATAAGAAAAAGAGCAATCTAGGTTGCCATATATGTGCTACTCAGACAAGATCCTCTGAATGTGCATATCTATGTCCCTTACTATTCTGGTCAGATTCCTCTTGCCTAAATTTAACATCTGCTCAGTTCACATCCATCGAACATGCTCCAATGCTACGCCCAGCCCGGCAGTTGGAGTTGTGAATTGATCAGTTAATAGAAGTGAAGTTACCAGCAGAAAAATAGTGTTCAAGGGCACAACTACTGTACTGTACTACATCACATGCTTAGAAAGAAGGCTAATTGAGACCTCGCTGTAGATAGTCACAGGAGCTAATTACAGAGACTGGGTGCCGAATTATTTTTTCCCAAAGCTACATTTTAATTAAGACAGACACTGACCAGCCTAGCTCCCAAGGGGCAAGGTATCACAAGCGGAACAGTAATTCAGGAGGAACAGCTCAGAGGAACCGAAACAGAGCAATTAGAGGAGAGATAAAAAAAAAGGTGGCAATTTTCGAAACCCAATTTGAGTTTACCTGCTGCACTGTTGGCAGAAGCGCTGCTCGATGCCGGCGACGACGACGAGCGGCGCCTTGGAGTGCATGGAGCACACCTTGTGGCGGCAGTAGTACGGCTTGGCGCCGCTCAGATCCACGCCGCAGCCCTCCACCTGGCACCTCGCCGGGTTCGCCGTGGCGCCGGCGCCGGCGCCGGACGAGGCCGAGGACGCCGTCCCGGCGGCCGCGCCCTTCCCCTTCCTGCCGCCACCACCTCCAGCCGCCCCGCTCCCGCCAGCCGCCGCGGTGTCCTGCTCGAAGTAGATCTTCTTGCCGAACTTGAGCCCGTGGACGTCGTCGCCCCCGCCGCCGCCGCCGCTGCCGCCGGTCTCCATTGTCACAAGCTGCCGTGCTGCCTACACTCTACCGCGCCGCTTCACTTGGCTGCTGTGCGTGGCCTAGCTGGCTAGCTGCTCTCTTTCCCGCCCCCCACTGACCCTCCTCCTCCTCTCTGGCTAGAGAGAGGAGAGAGAGAGTGGAGAAGAAAGTTCAGCGAGAGTTTGGGGGGAGTGAGGGAGGGAAGGAGAGCCGACAACAGTGGTGGCGCCGCCCTTAAAATAACGCTTCGGCGTTGTGTGGTGCAGTGTGCGCGCGTGTGCGCCAGTGGTGTGCTGCCGTCTCTTTCCGCACACGCACTCCCACTACTCTCAGCTACACCACCGCCACCACCAGCACGCTCTCTTTTTTCGAGCGCCGCTGCTGCTGCTGCCGCCCTACGCGGCTCCTGCTTATTGCTCGTTCGGAGATCGTGCGGGTCTACGAGGGTGAACGAACGAGAACGGCCTGCGCCACCGGCTTATATACGCGCGCCGGCGTCGAGTGCTTGGCTTTCGCACTTCCTCCTACCAGGGCAGTGCGGTTTGGTGGGAAAGCCCGTGGCCGGCATTGCATTGCACCTCTCGTACGTGCCGTCTTAACTCGGTGCACAGTGCCTCCGCCACGGCGATCACATCACGCGTTCACGCAGAGGAGGGCCCGTCGTTTCGTCGAGACGGTGACGCGGACGAAGGAGTGCAACAGGGAAGCCGGCCGGCCAGCAACGGGGCCAGTGACATGAACAGCGGCGGCACTGTGCTCGCGCTGCGCCGTGGCAGCGGTGGTGTCTGGGCGCCGGGCACAGTGGCCGGCTACTGATCGATGCAGCCGCGCCCGCGTCGGCTTCCCGCATCGGGGCGGGCGGTAGCTATAGGGCCCCGTCCCGGCCATTCGCTACGTCCACACTGCGCGCGCCGTGCCGCACGGCGGCTGATCAAAGAGACCGGCCGGTCGCCTCAAGTCAAGTCCATCAATGCGGCTGAGCAGAGGCGCGCTCGTGCGCGCATGGCGGGGCGATTGGCCGGCGCGACGTACCTCGTCTTGCAGTGACCAGCGGCCACTGCTCACTCACATGAACAGGAGTGCGGTGAGCTAGTGATGGTGGGTGGTGGCGGGGCCGGGAGGAGGCGGTGAACGGTGGATCGCGGCTCCTATAAGTGAGGAGGTGAGTCGGTGGATATTTTATGGGTTCTTAAGTTGGATTGGACGGACGGTGCCTTTCAGTTTTAGTCTAAGTGGACGAAGGTAGAGAGTACAACTCATTTTATTCAGGTAGGAGATTAGTACAACAGTATTACTATTCAATCGTTCCACGTACTATACACATATTGTAAGACATATATGTGTAGGTTTTTGTCACGACGTCTATCTAATTCTGCATGAAAGTACTTTTCTTAAATATACCGTCTTATGATTGTGGATTGTACTAAACACCTTTTACTTTCCTTCTAAGAACAAACAAAATACTTGTTTGTAATACACTACTTGTTACACTAAGATATGCTAGTTTATATTCAGAAGAACATGTTTGATTGTTTCCTTTTCATGATTGATACCTAATCTTATGACTCTCTTTTCTTTTTCTCTTCTTGACGTGTGACACTTGTACCCTAGCTGTTCATAAGTCACACATATGAGCACGGATTATCTTGAAGGAAAAGGTATTGAAAATGAGAGCTAGAATGAAATATATGATGCATTTCAAAACTTGATTAGCTTGAAACATATGCATCTTTGTCATGAAAAGTTTGTATTCCAGGTGACATTCCAAACTCTTTCCGCTCTAATTTCACTGATCTTTTTAGGGCATCTAATGATCTTCGAATTTTTCACTACGAATTTGTGGCTGAAAATTTGAACTTTGATTGTGTTGAAGTTTTGGTCGTTTATTTGTAGTAGGCTATAAACTTTGTTAGCAGTTTGAATCTTCAATTAAAACTAAAGTTTTTTCACTGAAAAAATGAAACTGAAGTTTCATTGAGCGAACAAGAAAACATTTCTCATTGTTTTCAGCCGCTGGCAGTCACGAAGCTGATTTTCTCATGCATGTGCCCGTAGCCTTAATAACAAGAAAATATTACGTCCGTACAATTGGCACAGTCTTTGGTGAGACATAACAAAACGGAGAGTTATTACATGGGGTCATGGGGCGATGGACGTGCTTGGCCTCTAGCCTTCCGCTTTTGAGCTCGACAAGACGTCTCCTGCCTTAGTTTAACCGCTGGTCTAGGCCGGGGACGGAGCATGCCTTGGCGTCTTCGGATTGGTGGAGAATCTCTTTCGAGCCGGCTCTTTTTTTGGGCTTTCAAAAGTTGGCAGCAGTGAGCTTTGGATTTGCCTCAAAATGCTCAAACTGATTGGTATGCTGGTAGGAACACTATTTTATGTCACTTGCCTCTTCAAGGTTTGAATCGCTGCTGATGCATGCATGGTTCCCTTTTTCTTTAGGTTATGTTCCATGTACTTAAGCACGCGGGGTACATGAAAGACTTGTGAAGTAGTACTCCGTACGCATGAATGCATATATGCATGCAGCTAAGCAAAGTACAGTACCAGTGGTGCATCATAATTGGAACAGTAATAAGAAATTGAAGGAATTAATTAAGAAGGACGAAAACAGCAGGTTAATCTAAGATGAAAGTACAGAGCTACAGATGATAGTCATTCGGCGCACCAGAAATCTACTAGTAACGACCGGTGTGCCTCCCTTTTTATTTTGTAAATAAAGGGAAATAGTGGCTGCGGCAGTCTGTTGGGCTCTTCATCAGAAGAGTTGGCGCCCGTGCGCTGCATGCCAAGCTAGGTCCCTGACCGGCTGACTCGAATGCATCTGAGCAACGGTAAGTGTCCTATTAGTTCTCAGTAAATACAGAAACGCACAGCTGGTAAGTCATGTACTACTAGTCCTAACTCCTAGTAGAGTAACAAAATTTTAGCTGGCTCAAAGCAACTTTTCAGCTGGCCATGTGCTTGGCAGCGGTGATGATGTTTAGGAAGGGAAAGGCAGGAGCAGAAAAGCGTACTCGCCATCCCCGTGTCCGCAAATTGGCGACACACCAAACACAAGTTTTTGGCAGCTGTGTCCACTGTTTTTGTCCCTCGACTCGTTTTTGCTTCCGACAATGGTCCGGCCACAGTTCCCCGCACCTGGACCATGCATACTCGTGCCGTTGGTTGTGCCAGTGAATCCATTTCGAACTTGGGCAGGGTTCAAGGCGGCCTGGCTGAGCTGAGACGTCATGGCATGACACTGGCAGCACGCCGTGTCATGCAACGTAGAGTACACGTACGTATAATCACTGTAAGTGTACAGCAGCACGCCGTGGCACACTGGCAGCACCTTAATAAAACGTGTGCTCGGCAAACCCGTTGCGATGCGCGCCGCTGTCGTGGCGGCCGGGGGTTTCCCTTTCCCATCCTTGGGCGGGTGACGTCGCGCACACCGCCTCGGACAGCAGGATGCACCCACACAGCAGCGAAGCTTGCCGCGCTTGGTACCACGCGCGCGCGTCGAGCCTAGCTTTTCTCAGTTACAGAGAGACGCGCGACGACGACCGCGGGCGAAGACGCGAAGCGGATGAGCGCCGCAGCGCTCGCTCCGCAGAGCAGGCAGGCCAGTGGTGGCGCGCGGGACGAAAGGCGACTACACGAGGCGCCGAGGCAGGAGGGGCCGGCCGGCCGTCGACACGTACTGTTGCTGATGACGCCGACGTACCGGTGACCGCTGCCGCTGTGCATGCATGCATTGCTCTGAGGCACGCGCTGGGTCACTGCCGCACGTGGGCCTCGGCGCGCCGTGCCGGGCCCCTGCGCGCGTTACTGTGTGCCTGTGACTGTGGGCGTGCGAACTGGGCCGGAGCGGGGCAAGCCAGCGAGCCAGCGAGCGAATGGCATTCGAGCCGGGGCTTGTATATGTGTGCGATTGCAAACTTGAGCTGTTCTACCGTGGAAGCGAGAAGAGCCCCCGCGAACGTCCCGCACCGACACGGGTGCGGCTCGTACTTCAGCATATCTCCTCGCGTATCCTGGCGCGTCGTCCGGCCGGCGCTCTGGCCTAGCACTGTGCGCGGCCGTGCCTGCCTGCTAGTAACAGTCACATCACGTCCCCCCCGTCCATGCATGCTCGTGCCGAGTTGCGGCGGGGGGCCGTCGCGCGAGCCTCCGTTGATGCGCGGGCGGCGGTACGGCTCAGCCCGCGGACTGGGCCCTGCACTGTGTCCGGCGTCGGAACGAGAACAGTACGTGGGCTGCGCAGAGATAAGTCGCTTTCCTCAGCACGGCACCCCGTCGATTTTTGCGAATGCAGCGGAACGGCAGCGGGAGCGCGAGGGTGGATCATCGGACTGGACGGCACGGGCGAGTGAAGAAACGATGGAAAAGGCCGGGGACGAGACCGCCTTTTTCTGGCTCCCGTTTCAGTTTTCCTCTTCGACGTGATCTCACGGTAGCTCTACTGTGCCGTCGCCTCCTCGCGGCGTGCTCGACCACGACACACAGAAGGACCCAAAGCCATGATGTGCCGCCGTCGTGTTGCAAGTGGAAGCACGCGAGCTCGGATGGAGCACGTGCGCGCGGTACGGCGTTAATTACTTCCTCCGTTTTTCAATACTTGTCACTTTTGACTTTACTGTTACAACTTTGATCATTATTTTTTTATTAATACATAATTAAACTCTTATAAATATATTATGTTATTAAAATATTATCTACACCGTATCTAGTAATCATATGTTTAATTTATATAACTAAGTATTTTATAAATTATTAAACAGTCAACAGTGTGAATAGTATAGTCAACAGTGTCAATTATTTAAAAACGGAGGAAGTAGTTTTTTCAGACACCGTGCTTGTTTCTCTTTTCCTCCAGTTTCTTTTTTTTTCTCTTTGTTTTGGTTTTTATACCCACACAAACTCATTTACATCTATCCTTTGTTCTACTACCGAGTGTGACCGAGCACCAGCAAAATCCAAGGCAAAGCAAATATAGAGCTCGCAGGTTAACATTTCGGTTCACGACTAAGCAAAAACACTTTTTCTTCACGTGTGGCTCTCACATGTCATTACCTTTTTTTCTCACATGGTGCTATTATATATTTTCATTGCAAGGATCAGTTTGGAATTCGATTCAAAATTTAGGGGATGTTTTCATTTGAAACGTCACGGTTAAATAGAAGAGCTAGTGCACTAATTACGACCATACCCAAAGCAGCCAAAGCAAATTCCTGGGTCCTTGATTTACTGAAAATTCGTAAAACAACTACTCCTTCCGTTTTTAATTATATGACGTCATTGACTATTTTGTTGAACTTTGACCACCAATATCTATAAAAATAATTAGTTGCTTAACGTGAAATGTATATTGTTGGATCTATCATCAAAAGCACTTTAAGATTAACTTATACATTTAGCTATTTGCACAAATATTTATGAATAAAACGAACGGTCAAAGTAACCAAAAAAGTCACGGTGTCATATATTTAAAAACGGAGGGAGTAGTGCACTACTTTGGCTGAGGCAAATGGCGGGATCCTTTTTCCCATTATCTAAAAAAAAAAACTACTTCTGACTGGGCAAGAAAGATTGGCGCATGGTCAAGTTTTTCTTGGGTTGGCCAAAGTTTGTGGCATGGATCAACTTCTGATTGGGTACCCATGGGCGCTACTCAACAAAACAGCCCAGCCCAATACTGTTATCAGCCACAAGTTGATGATAAACTAGTGATTACTGATCGACTGACGAACACGCCAAAATCCATGCCATCAAAAGTCTGAATACTCTATTACAAGTGCATTTCAAGCTGACAAGTCTAACGGATATATGACCACTTAATGCCAATCAGCAAACAACATCATTAGCATTATCAGGGTCACATGTCATATCCTTTTGTGCAGTGAAGCCAAGCCATGCTAATGGAGGGAAAGCCGTAAGAAGACAAGAAAGGGATGCAACTCATCGTCGGACCCATGGCTCTTCATCAGAACCTCACTAGTTCTAGTTGCATTCCACCCCTGCCTCGGCAGCTCGCCGCGGGGTGCTCTTCCGCCGGCTCCCATGGTGCCGGAACCCAGTCTGCCTCACCGGCTCATCACCCTTCTCCTCCACAGCGGAATCAGAGCCGAGTCGCTGTTGCCTCCTCCTCCTCCTCCTCTTCTTCCCTCCATTCTCAACCGATCCGCCATTGCTTGGCACGGTTGGTTTCGCGCTGTCGCTGTCCTCCACGGCCTCGACCTTGACACTATCAGTATCCTCCTCCTCACTGTCGGCCTTGAAGTGCTTATGGGGCCTTCCCCTTCTCTTGTAAGCTGGGATCACGGCCTCATCGTTGCCGCTTCCGGCATCGACATCCTCAGTCTTCGAAGCTTGCGACGTCTGTCGTTTGTTCTTTCCACCTCGAGGCCTACCCATCAGGTCGGAAGTACAGAAATTCAAGGACTCCAACAACAACTGCAAATAGCCAAGAAAATAAGTAAGTTCGGGCCCATCGTAAAAGCATGTCGACATTCGCCAGTTGTGAGGCTATGATATGCATTTTTGCTCTGACATGAGATGAGGAATAAGAACATGGTTCTAGTATCTGACACCCGAGAAGACAAGACAGCATGGGGTTAATAGAAGATATTTGGAAGTAAAAACAGAGGGGAAGAAATAGGGAGAATCTCCAACTTGAACTGGTTATCAGAATGGATAGATCAAATAACTATTCCTAATACATGTCCTTAAGAATAACTTTCAGATATTGGGGAGTAAGATTCCAACCATAACTGTTCTTGAAGTGATGAATAAAACCAAATCATAACCAACTACAGCAGGAAGGATACTACTGTAATATCTAATGCAAAAAACATAAAACAGAGGCAAGAAAGATGCCCGGAGCCAGCCTCAGGAACAACAGAAACAGAGCAAGAGCAAGAACGCGGAGCTGACCTGTTGTGGACCTGCGGTATCATGCAGAAACCGGCAACGCTACCTATTTCTCTTAGAATGAAAACCCTTGTGTCCTGGAACAAGTGGCCAGGAGATTTCTACTTGGGCAGCAGCATGAGATCTTCAAGCTTCCTGGGAGAAACCTACAAACCGGGGCATGCAAGAACAAGACAAAGTACAGTGAAGGCAGGGGGGGGGGGGGAGGGGGGGGGGGGGGGGAGGGGGGGGTGCTGTGCTTCAGGGCAGGCGGCTGCGGATTTCAGATAGCAGAATAGAGCGCCGAGCGTTCGAAGTTTTGCTTGCACAAGACAAGAGTCCGAGGGCTACGAGCAGAGAAGAAGGATGGAAGAACTGGCTGCTACACTGTTTTGGAGAACGACAGAAGAGAGCGGGGGGATGCTTTGCTTGGTCGCCAGAAATATACTACTCCATGGGCACTACCAGTAACAACGAGGACGAACGTACCAGGGTCACTGTAAAAGCTACTTGCTCGATATTTTCCACTGTCACACAGCTTCTTTTTGTTGAAAACAAAATACTTTGCTGTTACAGTCCGCTGAATAAAAAAGAAACATGAACTCGTAATTGCGAGACACACACACACACACACAACAGTGTGAAATGTCCCAGCGGGCAACAGTACACGCACTGTTGAATCGTGCCCGCCGGAGCAAAAGGTGAAGACACGAAGATATGGAGAAGAAACAAGAAGCGTACGTGAATCTCGGCACGACGACCAACCCGATGCCTGTGCCGTACTTGTTGGCCTGCCACGGTTACGTCCTCTTGCCTGCGCTAGAGCATCGTCGCTGGTTTAAGCAAAACCGTGTGCCATAAAACCACACGCTGATCTGGGGCCGTTTCATTGCTCAGATCGGCCGGTTCTTCGGTCTTCGCCTACTTGATTCTAGACCGTATGAGTAGTTGAGTGAGTGAGGAGAGCAAATATACGGCGAAATACATATAAATTTGAGCATGGCCAAGTAGTGCAGGAGTAGTGGGGTACACGACATAGTGGTAGAGCACTGTGTGTGTGTATAATTGGCGCCAATCACCATTCACCAACTGGTCGCCGGGCGTTGAGAATGAGAAACGGTTCCGAAGGAAGCTTGCTATGCACGTACGACGACCCTGTCTAATAATCATATAGTATAGTTTTTTGTCATGTCATGAGTGATAGTGTCTTTTGGGGAGCAAATCTCCTTCCAAACTAATTAACCACTTATGATCACCAACGTCGTCGTCGACCAAACGGCCGCACTCGAACGAGCCAACAAGAGCCAGCGGAAAAGGAACCGGCCCGGCCGTGAGGTGGAGCCGTGGAACCGAAGGCGCGCGCGCGCGGCGGTCGCTTCCGGCTTAAGGAAAGACAGGCGGCGCCCGCGTCCGCCTTACTCCATCGACCCGCCCATCCCCTGACGCATCACGCGCGAGCGCAACATGTTTTACTGCTCACCGGCGTGATGTCCTTACGCTCCTGGGCGAATACTACGCGTCACCTTTTTCTTTGGTCAGGCAGGCAGCTGGAGTCGATCGGGAGACAAGCGAGGACGGCGAGTGGGGCGGGCAGGCGGGAGGGCGCAGCGGCGACGTTCGTGGCGTGGTGTCTGCCGCTAGCTGCCTGCGTGCTAGTAGAAGTGCGTTGCCGGCCGACAGCCTCGTGCCAAGGCCTGCAGGCGCGCTCGTGCCCCGCCTGCATGCCGCGCGCTATCGCTCGCTCGCTCGCTCGGTTTGCCGGTTCCAGACCCACCATGCCGTGTGCGCCCGTGGCGACATGCAAGGCAGTGAGCGAGCGAGCGCGGCGCCCGTGTTCAAACAGTGAATGAGGCGAGAGTGCGAGACGCACGCTGGCCCCCGGGGTCAAGGCTCCAATGATATCCGTTGGTCGCCACGAAGGGTTGCAGAGGGAGGATGGGAAGAAAAGACGGCATTCATCCAACTCACGGGAAGCAGGACCGCAGAAGAGTGGAGCGTGTTGCCGCCTCTTACCGGCTGCCTCCTGCCTTCTTTTTCGTTCAACACTTGTAGCTCCCCTCTGCAAGTCGGAACACGAACCACCCACGAATGGACTAGGCATCGATTGCCTGAACCAGTATACACCTTGCCTCCC
>CM017441.1:22189753-22301573 GCA_007726485.1 Eragrostis curvula | reverse complement strand
AGAAAAACTCCAAGCCTCTTCGTGTGTATTTCTATGTCTGTGTTCGTCTATCTATCCGGGGATCCGATCGAGACTAGCTGGAGTCAGCCTCATGCACCCAGCTCTCCTTTTATAGTCAAGGAGTGAGCCGGTTTACAAATGGGAACGGGGCTTTCGAGTTGTGGGCTAGCGCGGCTACACGCCGCACTAGTCTGCACCCTAGCTGCCACTGTGGCCCTAGTCAGGCGGCGTCCTGTCCGCCCGGTCGCCGGGCAGGTGGTCGAGATGTCAACCCAGACTGTCGCGGCCGTCTTGTCGCCGGTCCGGTCTTCGTCCCTGTTCAGGGTGATGATGATGTCGTAGCCGTCCCGCTGCTGTACTCGAGGTGTCAGGCGGCGCCGCGAGATGGGACGGGTGCCACTGTGCGGGTCACATCGCGTGCCTGCAAGTATATGAGTTGCTGGGTAGAGTTAAGGCTCCCCAGCTACTCGTCGTAAATGCCTGTCCTCCTTGTCAGAGGAAAATCTTCTCGACGAAGTCTCCCAACTCGGGGTCGGGCGAAGCGCGGCTTGTGGGCCCGCCCGACTGGGAGTCGGGCGAGGCGGAGTTCGGGGCCCCACCCGACTTGGGGTCGGGCGGGGCGGAAGTCGTGGACCCCACCCGACTCGGGGTCGGGCGGGGCGGAAGTCGTGGACCCCACCCGACTCGGGGTCGGGCGGGGCGGAAGTCGTGGGCCCGCCCGACTGGGGGTCGGGCGAGGCGGAACTTGTATGTGCCCTCGGGGTCGGCCGTGGGCCCCTCGAGAGCTCTGTTGTTATGCACCTGTTCCTGTGGGCCCTACACAATTAAGCTGAGACGGTTAGCGGGATTAAGTATCCTAGATCAGGGTACCCTGATTTGGGTATCCGTCACATTCATTTAAGCTATCACATCTCACCGAAAAAACGAAAAAAGAATGCCAATATTGTTGAATTTCTGTCCACAAATCCGCAATCAGTTTAGGAACGGCAAATCCGTAGAGCATACTATATTGCAGTGGCACTACAACAGCAAAATATTAAAATCTTGCACGGGCAGCATTGTATATTTCCGGTATATCTTGAAAGCAAACAACAGAAAAGACATCGTTGCATTGCATCATGCAAATCACGATTTGAGCCTGGTCGTGGAGTCACGGAGACGACGTTCCTGGAGCGCAATTATTGGCGACCAGTGACTCGAGAACCACCAAAATTGAACACGAGAAAAGGAGTGGCCTGACGTGGATCCGGGAGGAAAAGGTTAACATATCGTTCAAGAATAGCAGATCTTCTGGCCAAATATCCACGTCAGTCCATCCACGCACGCAAGCGGAAAACGAGAGTTGTTCATCCATTCCCTTGCAAGCCACCCGTGTCCTCTGCCGTCTGCCGCCGTGCGTTCCTTGCTTTGCCGTTGTTGCTTCACGATCTGCACGCTACCAGTTCAGAGCTCTTGGGCTTCAATTTCGGGTTGTCTGGCCCGCGGAACTTGGATTTAGCTGGGCTGCGGTGGGCTAGAAGCTTTGTGGACCAGACGAATCTGAGGTGCCCCTCAAAAAACAAAAAAAAGACGAATCTGAGGTTTGGCAGCAGGCGGAGCGCTTCGTGGTCGCCGACTCGCCGTCGCTGTCTAGCAGTCTCACAAAACAGGGGATGTCGGGCAGAGCATGTGAACAGAAGCTACTGAAAAGTTTATAGTAGCCGCGATGGACAGAATCCGGTGGCCGGTGGCCGGCGAGTCTGATGTGGGTAGACCAAACCAGGTTGGCACACGCGGTTGAGACGGCCATCTGGATGGACCGTCTGTCTCGGCCAACTTGCTGGTGCCAAACAGGGAACCAAACCTGATTTGCTACGCCCGAGAAAATCTGATTTGATATTCGGATTAGAGATCGCATTTTCTTGTAGCTTTTTTCACGCTTCTTGGTTCCTTGCCACAATGCCACGTTTGTCGTGCTCGTGCATCAAAATGATGCTGGGATCTCAGCATGTACTGCCCCTGGCTTATTCGTCTTGCTCTTTTTATCTGAACGATTTCGCCAAATGCGCGCACATGCTAATACATTAGTAGTACTTCCATTCCTAAAGAATTCTCCGGTTCAGATGACAGCCAAAGGTTTCGGACTTGAGCTTAACGTGAGTGAACACAGGAGCGCGCTGCACACAGCTTACACTAGGACGGTGAGGCGCACAAGTACGGCCTTCCTTGCAAGTTACAGCATCACTCCTTGACGTTTTTGACCAGTCTCGTTTGACGCTGAACCGAACAGAGAAGAAAATACAACGCGAGCAAGCGCGGTCTCCTTTTGCAACAGAGCGGCACCGTCCACGAATCCAAGCTAGAGTACGAGAACACGAACATTCTCCCCCGCGTATTCTATGATATCGCACTATCTCACGCGTTATCACCACCGCCTCCGCCCACGAGACCCCCCCTGCCTTTCCCGGCGTACGAATCCACGGGGGCCTCTCGTCCTCTGCTTTAGAGAAGAACATAAAAACTTGGCTTACATCTCAAGCGCACGTCGGATTAGGCCGCACTTGCCCAAGCGGCAAAGCACAACTCGTCAAATACTTTGGCACATCCACGGTATATTACCACTCCCTTCTCCACAGCCACAGACCAACCAAAACGGTGCAACACAATTGGGAATTGGCGGTTCGTGGGCTATAAAACGCGACCAAGACGTTGCCGGGTTTCTTCAAACCAAGACCGCGAAACACCAACGTGAGTGAAACACAGCACAGGTCTTCCGGCCAAGATGAGTCTGGAGATCCTTGACGGGCAGACGGTGCAGAGCTTCGTGGAGGACGAGCGCGCCTTCAACTCGTCGGTGGACGCGCGGTTCGCGGTGCTGGACGCGGACCGCGACGGCCGGCTCTCGTACGCCGAGATGGCCGGGGAGCTCATGGCGCTGCGCGTGCGCGAGGCGCACTTCGGCGCCGACGAGCCCGCCGCGGCCGCCGAGCTGGCCGAGCTCTACGGCGCCCTGTTCGCGCGCTTCGACCGCGACGGCGACGGCGCCGTGGACCGGGAGGAGTTCCGGGCCGAGATGAGGGAGGTCATGCTCGCCGTCGCCAGCGGCCTCGGCGTGCTCCCCGTGCAGATGGTGGTCGAGGAAGGCAGCCTCCTCAGGAGGGCCGTCGACAGGGAGCTGTCCGGGGCAGCTTGACCATATTGCTCACCATCATCGACAGAGAGCTCTCTTCTTCTTCTTCTTTTTTTAAAAAAAACACTATACGGATCAAGTCTGATTTGAAGTTGCGAGAGTACCGACCAGGTGCACTCGCGCACCATTACTAAGCGTGTGTACTAACTATAGCTCTGCTGCTGAACGACATTTCAGCCGTGTAACCGTGACAGAGTATATATGTATGCAGAGGCTCTCTGGGTTTTTTTTCCCCCTGTTTTGGAATACCTACTTCAATGTATTCTTGCTGAGCAACTATTTTATTTTATTTATTTTGCGAGGAAGATCAACTATTTTGTTATGTGTTACTCGAGTGCTTCAAACCAACAAGTTTAACACATAGAGCAGTTCAAACCATCCTATTTTTGGATAAGTTTCTAGGGGCAGATTAATGATAGTAGGAAAATGAATAGGATTCAGGCACTTGAACTAGCAAAACTGTCTTCATATGTGCATATGTAAATGCATGATCTTGGTCAACAGCTGATTGAGATCGTACAAAAAAGAAAAAGTGGCACTGGTGCCACATAGCACTGGGTTCTCGAATGCATACCACGTGGCCATTGTTACATTATGGTTGAGTTTAGAGGTATACATTCGTGAGCCTGCACCCTCTCTGATCCATTGCTAATGGCACAAGTGTCACATACTAGACCTTCGGGTTTGTTTGTTGACATTAGGAGAATATACTTACAATTTTTTTTTGTAAGTGTCTTACATCAAGAAAAGAAATATGGAGGGAGTAATATTTTCCGCAAGAGCTCTAGGTCGTGGGCAAATAAAATCTTTGTCTCCTTCCGCCTCGCTTGTCTTATATATTTTTTCTCCAAATTAAATATTTGGTTTCTATTCTTGTTGGATAGACTCCGACACTTGTAGACTAAATTTGAGAATAATTAACACTTTACTAACTGTCTAACATCAAGAAAAGAAATGTGGATGGAGTAATATTTGTTAAATAATTATAACTTTTAACATGTACATGATTTTTTAGTGAAAATGGAGTATTACCTTTTAACGTCCTCAAAATAGATTTTGTTTTGAGAGGAACGAACGTCCTCAAAATAGATACTATTTCTTACGAAAATACTGGAAATGTTATTAATATTTTGGGCTTCCAGTGTCAACATGTCGGGCCCATGTTGGCCTAAAATAAAGCCCAAAAAACCTGCGCTGTACACCATAAAACGCCTCGCTCGCACACAGCATCTCCTCTGTTGATCCTCACTCCGCCGCCGAACTCGCCCCCTGTGTCATTCCACCGAAGAACCTGCGGCCAGCTTCACTCCCATCGCTCTCACCAACCACCAAAAATGTCGACGATGTTGGCGGCGCGGGTTGCGCCTACTCCCGTATCCCTGTCGCCCTCGCCCATGTCCGGCTTCCGCTTCCAGCTCCGCCCCTCGCCGCCGGGGAGCGCCCTCTCTCTCGTTCCGCGGGCGGCATCCTCCGCCACTGCCGTCTCCGCTAAACCGGCGGCGGTGGCTCCAGTGGCCTCGGACCGTAGCGTCGTTCGAATCGGGCTCCCCAGCAAGGGCCGGATGGCCGAACAAACCCTAAGTCTGCTCAAGGTTTCGTACTTTTCCCTATTCGTGATTCTGTTGCTGGGTCTGTAATTCCGATAGTTGTTTATCTGATTCGATCATAGTTGTGCTGTTTCGATTGATGCTGCAGAGTTGCCAGTTATCGGTAAAGCAGGTGAACCCACGGCAGTACACTGCGGATATCCCTCTGGTGAGGTTTACAGCCTTTTGATTTCTCTGTGTTACCGTCAGTTGGATCTATTAGGGACTAGGGAGGTGGGAAGTTTATGTGAGTAGTTTGTTTGACTTAGTGAGCATTCATTCTCTGATTCGTTGGTAGGATGGTTCGGTTTTAAAACAGTGTAACTTTGCATGGTGGATTGTTTTTCAGTAAACGTAACGCATAGGCTTAGCAGGATGGATTGCTGCTACAGAACTGTTGCATGGATTCTTTTGTCGGTTAACAAGAACTGTTGCATGGATTCTTTTGTCGGTTAACAAGAACTGTTGCATGGATTCTTTTGTCGGTATGTTAACGTGAGCGAAAGCTTGGTGACTTGATAAGCATCTCAGCTTATGCTCGAGTGAAATTCGTATTGGAAGCATGGCGTTATGGGGAACATATTTGTTGTGCAATGTACTATATTTGTGAACTTTGTTGAAGCCTTTTATGGTTCGCTTGGGTCATATGATCTGGTAATTGCTGAACCCCTTGTTTTAGTGGCGTCGCCTAGGCATTGCGAGGGGTGTGTGTCACGATGGGGCGCCGCAGGGTTTTAGTTACTCCAAATGCCTAGGTGCTGTGAGGGTAGGTTGCTACAGGACACCACAACACCATAAAAACATGGGCTGAGCCAGCATATTATTGAGGCCTTCCTTCGCTCTTCGATTCTTCTTTGAGGCCTTCACAATATTTCTGGTTTTTATTTGTTAGAGAACACCAGTTTTTTTTTTTCTTTCTTGGGGATATATCAATATGTGTCTCAACAAGATTTTTTTTAGTCTTAAGATTGCTCTGGTTAACAGCGTTGTTTGTTTATATTCCTTTCCTTCTGTTATCTGTTAAAAAGATGTAAACAATGATGCCCAGGTCCACTGATCAGTATATTCATTTCATAGTAGTATTCTGTTTGGGTATGCAGCTTTACCTCCTTTTTCCTTTACTTCGACTTTATACCTCCTTGGTCTGTTGCTACGTCTGGACAATCACAAATATTCTGGAATGGTATCAGAATAGGTAGTTAATGAAATCCATGCCCTGTTTTAATCGACTGTGTTGCTGTTCTATCAATTTGCAGATTCCAAACTTGGAGGTTTGGTTTCAGAGGCCTAAAGATATTGTTCGTAAACTGCAATCGGGGGATCTTGACCTCGGTATTGTGGGCTTTGACATTGTCAGTGAGTACGGAATGGTAAGTTTTTGAGGAATCCTATTAATCTCTTGGCTCCATCTGTGCATGCCACTTGTATATGATCCTCCCTCAGTTCACAATACAAATCCTTTTAGTTGGAGTTGCTGTTTCAAAATATTTGACCAGGGATGAAAACAAGAATATAGTTATGGCAACATTCCTACCTTCTGCCCCTATTTAGTGGTGTGAATGAGGTGGTGCTTGTAGCATGTATTTAAGTAGGGTTATGTGCGGTCATTTATCAATAACTTAACGTCGTAACCTTAGATTTAGTGATTCCTTGGTCTGCTCACATGATGGTTGTGTACATTTATTATGAATTTCTGTTAATTGAATGTGTGAACTTTACTTTTTATGTTTTGAAGCTTTCATCTGATCAATGCTTGCACTTATTTAAGATTTCATCTGTGTGGCAGGGCAATGATGATTTAGTTGTTGTTCATGACGCTCTTGCCTTCGGACACTGTCGTCTGTCCCTTGCGGTATATTGTTATCCAAGCACCTTCACGAGTCCTTGTCTTTATATTCCTGTTTAAAGTTTGATATCTGAAACAGTCAAATTGTGTGACCAGGTGCCCAAGGAGGGCATTTTTGAAAACATAAATTCTCTGGAGGATTTGTGTAAGATGTCTGAATGGACAGAAGAGAGACCTCTGCGTGTCGTTACAGGATTTGGATATGTATGATCACTGACCCAAACAGTCAAAGTGCTACCCCCTTGTGAACTCTGTTTTTTCTGACCATTGACTCGAGTTATGTCTATTGTTCTGCAGCTAGGCGAGAAGTTCTTGAGAGAGAATGGTTTCAAGCATGTTAAGTTTTTATCTGCTGATGGAGCTCTTGAATCATACCCTCCTGTGAGATTTCTCTCTTTTATTTAGTTTCCTTTTGTTTGTTTCATTCTTTGTGACTTTCCGTTTCATGTTTCCTTCTTACGTATTTATTTGAATTTGGATGATGCAATGGTTAAGATTGTCCATTTCTGTTTCACTGTAGTACTTAAATAATATTCTTTTAAAAAGCTTCACGCCAACTTTTGGCTGTATTATGCCTGCTACTGTGCCTTTCTTGTCCTTGCTCTAATATATGAGTACTATATATATTAGATATGTAGAAAATGACATGTATGAAATTTTACTATTGACATGGTGATGAACACGATTATAGACTGGAATGTGTGTCTTTATTGAATAGCTTATGTGATATCACTTCTCTACTATCTTAAAAGTTGAGTTGGTGGTGCCGCTGCCATTGTAGAGTGTTGAATGGACATGTACTACTTATCTGGTTTACTTAGATTTATGTCACATCCTAGGTCAAACGTCGTATGCACATGTAATTATTTTATTTTGTTGTGCCATAGCAATGCACAGACATTTGGTTATGCTAACTTCCTTTCCCTGTGTGCAGATGGGTATGGCTGATGCTATTGTCGACCTTGTGAGTAGCGGAACGACGTTGCGTGAAAACAATTTGAAGGAGATTGAAGGTGGAGTAGTTTTGGAGAGTCAAGTAAGCCTCTTGCTCATGCATAAATGGGCACATACCCTTCTGCACACACAGACATAAAGAAGTTTGTTTTATGAAATATCCTATTCTATGCAGGCCACTCTTGTTGCAAGCAGGAGATCCCTTCACAAGCGTGAAGGTGTGTTGGAGGTCACTCACGAACTCCTTGAAAGATTAGAGGCTCACCTCAGAGCGAGTTCGGAGTTGATGGTATGTTTCTGTGTAGCTTATGTGTACAGTATACATTATTGTACTGCTATATTTGCTTACCTTGTACTTTCGGTTATTGTCACAGGTGACAGCAAACATGAGGGGCAGTAGCGCTCTGGAAGTAGCACAGAGAGTGAGCCAAACGTCAATATGTGGATTACAGGTAATAGTCATGATCTTTTAAGTGTAGCTGCAGTAGTTTTAAATATCAATGTTGAATTCTTATTTCTAACCCATGCTTATGTTTTTATTCACTCCGTATTGCTGTGAACAGGGCCCAACTGTAAGCCCTGTCTACAGTACTGACGGCAAGGTTGATGTGGAGTACTACGCCATTAATGTGGTTGTTCCACAAAAGTTGCTATACAAGTCCATTCAACAGCTCAGATCTGTAAGACTCTTGCCTTCTTTTGTCACATTCGCACTGAAGAAATTTATTTGGTCTCTTACTAAATTAAAATATTGTATGGCATAGCATATATTTGTGTCTACCCCAACTTGCGTGGGACATTATGTTTTGTTCTTCTATATTTTTTATCTTCTGAAAAACTTTATGATTCTTGGCGTTAAAAGAGCAATGCATTGGTCGGACATCGGTTGGCTGCAGCAGTCGTACCTATAGTCATTATCGCGTCAAAACTATGTTCAATATTCATACCGTGAACTTGGATTCGCAGATTGGTGGCAGTGGAGTCTTGGTCACAAAGTTGACTTACATTTTTGATGAGGAGACACCAAGGTGGCGGAATCTTCTCACAGAGCTGGGGCTGTAAACATGTGTAAGGTTGACATTTGCTTTCTTCTACTATGTTTTCTGTTTAGCAACGCATTTGTTTGTCCTAGCTGATGTTCCTGAATTCATATGCAGAAGCGAGCCACAGTACCATGCGGAATGGCTGATGTGCACCGATCCAGGAACTTCAGGTCGGGAGCGTCATGTATTGGGCTCTACTGTTTATACTCTCTGTTGGTCTGACCGTCCCATTGATGTACCTGTCGATAGAGTTTGGGAATTGTGTTGGTGTATGTTTCTTTATCCTGACTAGTGCTGAATAAACCGGCATGGTATGGTGAAATAAAGGAAGCCGGTAATGTTCTTTTCCTCCTTGGCTCGGCTCCGGCATCTGTCCTGGTCTGTTGTCTTGTTCATCCGAGTTTGAAGCGTTCTTTTAATCTATTGTTTCTCGGGAAGCCAGTTAATCATTTTACTTGCGAAATAGCTGGGATCGTCCTAGGAGGGGAACCCCAGTGCCGGCGATGTGCAGGGGCACGCTCAGCCGTGGCGTTTTGTAGGTGCTGTGCTCGTTAGGCCGGCTCATTCGATCCGTGCTGCGCCGCTTTTGGCGTTGCAATTGGGACTTGGACCACGAAAGGTGCTGGTGTTTGCCCGCTGTCCTTAAATCACTGAGGCCGAGCTGCAGCGATGCGCCCAGCTGAATATAGCCAGCCTAACGTTCCCTTGGTTCCGAAATCGGTTAGGCACCTTTGGATTGCGCCATGACTAGTGTGGCGTTACGGCTCTCAACACCCAACTGCTGCTGTGCCGCTGCTACATTCACGCGAACGCACTCGTCTTCCAAGATTCGACACGGACGGAAAAGTCCATTTGCAGCTTCGTCATCGTAGATGCCTTCAGCTCTTGCACAAGTCATCTTGCATTTGTCGGGACTCGGGCAGCGCCTCCTCATCTTCACGGACTCTTGTCAAGGCGACAAGGCTACGGCCCATGGGCCCTTCAGTTCCCGTCAGCGCAGCAGCATGGACGGGCTCTCTCTAACTACTAGTTCTCTGCGTTACAATAGTGGCCCAGCCCAACACGCACCCACGCGTTCCCCTTCCGTTGCGCGGGGGGCAAGTTACCGTCTCTGCCGCGCTTTGCAACGAGGCAGTGCTGCGTCCTGCAGACTTGCGTGGCTGCCTTGGAGACCCCTGTCCAAACGCTGCTTGCTTTTCCTTGTTTCGTAGCCGGCGCGTTTCCTCCCCTCCACTGGCTCTCTACATAAGGACCCTGCTCCTCTCCTCTCCTCTCCTCTCCTCTCCTCACCTCCATCACCACCGTCGCCACCACGCATTTGAGAGAGAGTGCAAGGCAGAGCGAGGCAAGATGCAGATATTCGTGAAGACGCTGACGGGCAAGACGATCACGCTCGAGGTGGAGAGCAGCGACACCATCGACAACGTCAAGGCCAAAATCCAGGACAAGGAAGGTATGTCAATATCCGTGCCCGTGACCATCCTCTGCTCCGCTTGCCGGCCTAGCGTTCTCCTTCGACAGGCAATGCCTTGGGTCGCGTCCGTTGCTCCTTAGCTTGTTTCTTGCTAAAAGCTTGCGATTGTTTGTGGTTCTCCCATGTTCATGTTCTCAAAATTTCTTGTTTGAACGAGCTAAAACACCCTGACTTGCTTGTCCCGCATGTGTATTTGGATTTCGGACAGAGTATACTTCGAAGCGAACATGCGCGTGGCATCGCTTTGTTCTTCAGTTAATTATAAGTTGCCCTTCGACAGTGAACCGAGTCTAACCGTGCCGCTTGCTTTTTGCTTTGGTTCAATTGACTTCAGGCATCCCGCCCGACCAGCAACGCCTCATCTTCGCCGGGAAGCAGCTGGAGGACGGCCGCACCCTGGCCGACTACAACATCCAGAAGGAGTCCACGCTGCACCTGGTGCTCCGGCTCCGCGGCGGCGGCAAGAACTGCCGCTTCACCATCGCACCCCACCTCCTCGCCCTCGCGCGGAAGTACAACGAGAACACGATGGTCTGCCGCAGGTACGCACGGACGACCGACCCCTTATCTCACCTTCTGTACTACACGTTGCACTACACCAGAGTTTCACCCCGTGTCACCACTTTTTCTTGCAGATGCTATGCACGCTTGCCCCTGAGGGCTACCAACTGTCGCAAGAAGAAGTGTGGTCACAGTAACCAGGTTAGCACTATGCTTACGTTTTCCCTAACATAACAATCGAGTTCGGATTACTGCAATTACTAACCGATGATTATATTACCCAGTTAAATAAGTTATGATGAAGGCTGCTCCTTCTTTGATCTGATGTATATTTCTTTTTCGACATTCTTTTGCAGCTGAGGGAAAAGAAGAAGTTTGTCTCCAAGTTTGGTCAGGAGTGATTGGAAATCGAGCGTAGCGGCATCTACTACTTCATCCTAATTAAAGTGTTAAGAGTTGTCAAAGTGTAGTCCTGTCCTGTGCTAGTTTAAATTTTCTACTGTATACAGTCTGTACTTGAGTACTCAGTCCTAGTTTTCTGCTGAACGTTGGATCTTAATTTCTACTTGAGTGTTTAAGAGGTTGTAAGCGTGGAATTTGCAAGGAACGCTAATAAAAAATCCCGCTTGATGTTATTGCAACAGAGAAATGTGTAATTTTCCTATTCGTAAATCCCAAACGCTTCTTCAACCAACAAGTTGCATCGCAAAAACATTGCCGATTTCACAAGAGGCAAAACGAAGTTCACAACGTTTCAGGTTCATAGAATAGCTGTCACGCATGCGGCACCTAGTCTACCTAGAGAACAAGCAGTGCAGTACGTGCATCTAGTGTGCGCTCTAACGTTTGTAATATCCACGATGAAGTGCAGTGCATCTAGTGTGCGCTCAACGTTTGTAATATCCACCATGAAAGTTGCAGCGCAAACACCCCCATTTTTTTTTTTTTTTTGGAGGGAATGCAGCGCAAACATCTGGCCATGGCCCATGGGTTTTTTGGAGCAACAATACAGAGGTCAGCCCACAGCTTTGTTTCGACGAGGTCAGCCCAAAATCTAGAACCCCTGATTCTAGATCACTGCCCGTTTCGTAAGGGCCACGGACGCTATCTCGTGTGATTTATTTCTTTCCAGTAGTTTCGCTCTATTTTGATGGTTAATTCTATTTCGTGAGTGCCATGGACTGAGTATTTTGGAGTAGCTTTCGTAGCCGCTGCGTTACCTTCCAGACCCTATATAAGGAGAACACATCCCTCCGCCATGCATTATCGATACACAGCCATCCATAGCCTTTCGCCAAGATCACCACCCCGGCCAGCCGAATAGGAAAAACGATAGTTGAAGAGAGCTCCATCGGCAAGATGCAGATCTTCGTGAAGACGCTGACCGGGAAGACGATCACCTTGGAGGTGGAGAGCAGCGACACCATCGACAATGTCAAGGCCAAGATCCAGGACAAGGAAGGTATGAAGAACTCGTTACCATCTCGTTCAGTTTTGTTTCATCTTAAGATGCAATCCACCAAGCGCGTTTTTCTTCATCTTAGAATATGGTTCATCTTCATGTACGTTCCTATAGTTTGTCACCTTGAATCGAGTTGTGATCACCTGTATGCAGGTATCCCTCCGGACCAGCAGCGCCTCATCTTTGCCGGTAAGCAACTAGAGGATGGCCGCACCCTTGCCGACTACAACATCCAGAAGGAGTCGACGCTTCACCTGGTGCTCCGCCTCCGCGGCGGCAGCAGGGGTGGCTACCCCAAGGGCATCGAGCCCAGCCTCCGTGAACTTGCGCAGAAGTACAACGAGAACAAGCAAGTCTGCCGCAAGTATGAGCTTTATCTGATTCCATTGCAATATGTTGTGGGATTGATCCTAGATTGCCGGCATTATCGATCCGATGTTGTCTAACTTCGTTCGCCGTCTTCTCTTACAGGTGCTATGCTCGCCTTCCCCTCAGGTCTAACAACTGCCGCAAGAAGAAGTGTGGCCACAGCAACCAGGTGAGGATTTTACCTCCTATCCATGTTCTTGGTTCTAGTCACGCAACAATTGTTGCCTACTGTTGTATATTGACTTTTTTTATATATATATACAAGTGCGGTCTAGTTAGTTACACAGTGGTTCGTAACTCATTCAAAATACCTTTTCTAGTAGAAAAGAGATCTTATATATGTAAATTCCTTTGTTCCATCTAATATTTTCAGCTGAGGTCAAAGAAGAGGTTTATGTCCAAGCTTGGAGGGGTCTGAAGTGTTGGAAGGCATTGAACCAACTTTTATCAGAGTTTATCAGATCTCGAGTTAGCAAATTAGTCTAGAATAAATAAATTCCCAGCTATCTGTATAACAGAATGCTGTTTCAATTTTTAGTTCCTACTATGTCTTTGTAAGCAAAGTTCTGGTTATAAACAAAGGTTCTACATGTATAAACAAAGTTATGGTAGTATTGATTTGTTCTCAGAACTATCGATCGAAAAGACGGAGACCATACTGTCAGTGCAGCTAATCCATCTGGTTACGAATTTTCAGAAGGGAAAATGCTTCACTTACAACCAAATGTTTTAAACTCTTTGATTGATATCTGAACCACCACCCGAGTAATTTTAGCCATTGGATCTCCTGGTTGTATAAAAATCTAACAAATGAGTTAGGCTAATACTTTCTATTGACCCTGGCGCCTTATATAGCAACCATCCTAAACACAGTCCGGCTATATTACAATACGAAAGCTACTTGAATTACTATTAAGACTCTAAACTCCAAACTGACTAGGACTCTAACATGGCTTGCAACCGAAGACTATGTAGCTAGCCTTGCCGCTGTAATAGACGTGACGGTGCGGTGGCAAGCATGTGGCATGCATGCTTAGCAATTTAACAACCCCTCAAAAAAAAAAATTACTGGCCATGACATCTATTTTCTCAGATTTACTGGGATGCAACAGAAGGCAAAAACAATCTGTCCAGGCAAATGGTAATGTAAGGTTGACTATGCTTAACAAAAATACATTTAGCTCGTAGCTTGAATAACAGAATCTGTCACATGAATTCAACGCAGTATGGAGTTGGCAGCGTTTGTGATACCGGATTCAGAAGAAGCTCAGAACTTCATTTCTCTGTCTTATCTCTAATCCATCTGGTACTGAAACATGCATACCAGACAGGCAGACACCACTGCTAGACTCAGTTCATCAGTCATGACTGATAATCCGTCCCTCTGCTCCATCTGGAACTGAAACATGCATACTTTTAAAACTGCAGAATGTAAGTATGATCATCAGAGAAGCACGAGAAGAATTCACATTCCCATGTCTGAAGAACATTTTATAATTGTCATCAAATTGTTTAGTCTGTCACCAAATCAAAGCTGATATACCATTTGACCATGCAAATCTGTGCAACATATGTGGCAGATTGTCGAGATCTATGCGCTGAGCATCTACTTCCAAACACTGAAGAACTGTCAGAGATGATAGCCGCAAAAATCGAGCCGTGTCTGGCTCATGAACTGACCTTACTGCATTGATCCACAATCGAACATCGTCAGAATTCATAACTTCAATCATCCTTTTCCTCGGAATCACCTTCCAAAGCATCAGGCTTGTTTGGCGAACAATCTTCAATCTCCAGCGATCTCAAGAAATTGAAGTAAGCATACTTGATGTCAAACTGCATGTCGTACCAGTAGTTCACTGCAATGGTGAGCCCGTTTGGCCCCGGGCTCTGGCTGACATGGTGAAACCACATGCTCGGCAAGTACAGCATCTCTCCGGCCCTGACCGTGCACCGTATCGGCTCCGGCCCGTCGAAGTAGAGCGGGAATGATGACGTCTGCACCGCCATCTCCTCCGGCGATGCCGGGTACGGGTCCACGCTGCTCCACGGCACCATCCTCTCGGGCTCTTCCATCTGCAGCTTAAGCCTCAGCTGATGCTCCTCCCCCTCTGCTCCCTGCTCCGCGGCGACGTAGCTGGCGGCGGGGTAGTCGCGGACGTAGAGGCGGTGGTGCTCGGTGGGGGGCAGCAGGAGGAAGTGCTTCTCGCCGGAGACGACGGCGTAGATGTTGTCGTAGTGGTCCTTGTGGAAGGAGGTGACGGAGTGGGCGTTGCCGATCCAGAGGTTGACGGCCTCGGGGAGGCACCCGAGCGCCTCGCTGGCCCAGGGCACGTGCGCGTCCACGTCGCCGGCCACCGCCGCGTACTCGCCGCGGAGGCAGTCGTCCTGCTGCTGCGCGTACGCCACCAGGCCCGCGGCCGGGTCCGATTCCCGGATGAGCCGCACGGCGGTGGGGAAGTCGACGGTGCGCACGTGAGAGGACGCGAAGCACTTGGAGGAGCCGGGACGCCGCGGGTGCGGGGCGAGCGCGTCGGCGCGGCCGTCGGGGGTGAGGTGGAGGGAGACGGCGGTGGAGCGGAGCGCGTCGGTGAGGTAGGAGGCGGTGGGCCAGAGCGACGCGGCGGGCCAGTGGCGGGTGGCCGCGGCGGAGATGAGCAGCGGGCGGCCCGGGGAGACGTGGTCGCGGAGGAAGGCCAGCGGCGTCGGGGGCAGGTCGGCGCGCGGCACGGCGAAGGCGGCGGCGTCCGGGGACGAGGAGTGGAGGCCCAGCAGGTCCCGGGACTCCGCCCACAGCTCCCGCACTGCGCGCTCCATTGACGCGTTGCGGCGCGCGCCTGGCACGGGCGCCGCAGCGATTCTGCTCTGGCTGGTCGCTGGTTTCTCTGTTTCTGGCGGCGGCGGCGGCGGCGGCGCGAAGCGCAGCGAGCTGCGGTTCAAGAGTCGAAACAGGCCGTAGCGGGAGAGTAGGCCGGTCGGGCCAATATGTGGGCCTTGACTTGTGGACTCTCTTGTGTTCGGCCTTTTGGATTTGCACTCGTTTCTATCTGGGCTTTATACTCATGCAAATGTGACTAAGAAAGTCCTCAATGAAGCCCATGAGTGCAACATTTTGCGATTCCGATTGTAACTTATGAAGAGCTAGGTAAATTCTCCAGGTGTCACTACTGAAAGAACTAGATTTCTACTGCAAGTTTTTGAACCCAGCTGAATAAAAGCGGCAAGTAATAAACTGTCAAGTCACTGGAACTATCTTTTACATGCATGTCAACTTGAATAGCAATTTCAATAGTTTTCTTTGGCCACTGATGTCAACGACTACATGCAAGACTTGCTACTAAACCTTTTATTTCTAACTACTACGGGCTCGGAAGCATTCCTTCACATTGCTTGATATCATCAACTTCGTTGACCTACTATCCCAATGCCAGAACATATAGCTCCGTCATTATCAAAATAAAATTTGTGTCAACAATTCGACATGACAAGAACAAAAATTCTTATCCTGATTATGCGCTGTCGGTACTCGATAGAACGCAAAGCCCATGGCCATTGATCATAACGCTGTATATATATAGTTTGAGTACATGCTCTCTTATCGGCATTGGAAACTTGTGTATCTTTTTTTGTATCATTCATTTGTTTGCGAAGGCTATGGGAATCTCGTAATGCCTCAGGGTCATGGGCATGACCAGCTTACAGTGAGCTCATGCACGTCCAATCAAAAGCAAGTGGTTACTACATTGCGCCTGCGATGGTCGACGTGTCGGTGCCGCATTTGATCGTGATCCTTGCTGCTGATAGAGCTATGTCAGACCTTAGTACTTCCTCCGTTCGACGGGGAAAATGATATCAACACACTCGGCGTCAAAAGGTACCTTTGTGCCATTGCATTTTTGGTGGATTTTGATAGTACATAGTAATTGAGAAAATCAAATAGTCAAAAGTCTATAAAAGAGGACTGCTCTCGCAATAATGTACATAGCAACGATAGAAAATAATAGCAGTAGCTTTCATGATCAATTCACATTCCAAAATAGTTCAAAAAAAAAATCATACACCAAAACCAGCAAAAAAAAAAAAGAAAAGACATTTCAATCGATCGAGTGATATCGTATATTCAGAGGCTGTTTATGACGGGTAAAATGGTAATGGCAACCAACATTAACACCATTCACCTCTGTTGGCATTGTTTTGATAAAACACTCATCCACTCTCATATGCAGGTAGTCTTCAACAGGGTCGGATCCAGTGGCGAAGCTAGAACAAAACTTGTGGGGGTGCAAGAGAATGACCTATTTAGTTGTTTAGAAGTGCTTAGCATTGAATTTAGGGTGTGCTTACATGGCGAAAACAAGCCAATTGTAAGTAATTTTCAGAATTTTGTGGGTGCATTTGCATCCAGCTCTTATAACATAGCTTCACCCCTGGTCAGATCTACTTAGGGAGTACTAGGTGCAGCCGCACCCAGGGCGAGAACAAATTCTAGTGATGCTCATCCTATTTTCCCCTCATATGCACCCACTTTGG
The DNA here is from genome assembly GCA_007726485.1 of Eragrostis curvula. Classification (NCBI taxonomy): domain Eukaryota; kingdom Viridiplantae; phylum Streptophyta; class Magnoliopsida; order Poales; family Poaceae; genus Eragrostis; species Eragrostis curvula. The sequence continues at coordinate 22,284,639 of CM017441.1, read as the reverse complement.
CACATAATCATGCACCCACAAGCCTAAAACACAAGATCAAGCAGTCCAACATCATGGCTTGCACCTCTCTCTCTCTCTCTTGAACTCTAGCTCCGCCATTGTCTTCAAATGAACTCATTTGACAAGGATTTTGGTATCTACTACAGGAGGATGATAGGATAGACGAAGTTCAATGCAAGTTGAAGTTGCCTGTCATCTTTTGAAGACCTCGGTTTCACGATGCATGCCCTCGCCAAGCATGAGTGGATGATGTATGGCATGGCATTGCATTGAACTTTTATTATATCTCCACTATTTATTTGGCAGTTTGGTGTGTTACAGAATCTACTCGATAGTAACCCCAAACACGAAATGGCTTGCGCTTCACAACGAATGATCCTTTTAAGCTTGGACGAATTTCGGCTTGTGTTCCTACCGGTCCGAGATCATGTACCTGATCAATCACCATTAAACTGCAAGTGGTCTCAGGATGACCTGGAGACAACGCATTTGGCGGCTTCCCACGTCATCACGAGGTGGAAAGTACTGTTTCTGAGGACTGTCAGCCGGTCCCAGTCCACCGCCCCTAGCTCTGGTGCCACGTCACCATCAGGTTCCGGGTCATGGCCTCCAATTATGCCAGTCTGTCTCTGAGCCTGAGGCCAGCAATTCCAGAGCGAAGAGTGCGGCGCTTCAACCAAATAAAAGGCATTGCAATTAGCAACTACTATGTCCCTCATGGCAAGAAGCGTGTCAAGTTTTCCCTTGCATGCGAAATTGGCCTATATCAATCAAACAACTGCTAGCTACTCGGATTTGTTCAAGATGAAAGCACGCAACACTGACAAACACAAACAGCGTAGCAGAGTTGACGCCACGGGAGATCCTTGTGGATAACAAAGCGGGGCCCCGCGCTGATAGCCGGCCATGTCGATTTCCTCGCTGATTTCTCACCGATGAGCCCATCCAGCTCCGAAAGGCAGAAAGCTCTCGTCGTCTTCCCTATCATCTCCACGTCTCCATGGCCGGACTTAGGAGCACGGAAAACGACGTGCACAAAACGCTTTAGCTGCCACTGCTACTTGCTATGATCTCGTGAAAAGAGATCTGCCGACCGCCAGCATTCTCTGCCGCCTCTCGACCGATAATGATCGATCAATGTGCATACCAAAACAAATAATATGTTTTCCTCATTGTTACGAAAATATTATCTTGTTTAATTTCTTGCAGATCAATGAATTCAGTATGCACAATGTACAAAGATCCATCAGAGAAGGAAGAGAGTGGACCTGGACCGCCCTTGAGCTAGCTGCCTTGAAATCGTTGATCTTTCGGCAACAATGAGGTACGCTAGCTCGCCGAAATGATGATGAGGTGTCACACTGCCCCATTGCTTGCGGTGCGCCACAAACGAGCGTAACCTCGCTGTCTTGCTGATGAAATCCTTACTTGCCTTTCCATTATTCTGCAACGCAAAGTTGATCCTGGACAACTGCTCCTGCGGCGCAGCACCATCGGCTCAAAGATAAAGGTGCATACCTCATCTCTAAAGCATCGAGACGAACTCCAAAGTTTGAAAAAGAGCTAGCTGTGATTATATATTCTCTCCGATAAACTTCCAAGCTGGACACATGCAGTCACTTGACCGATTAACCCGGAAGACGACACTGGTTTAGAAACACGTTCGACCAAAACTGATGAACATGAAAGCCAAGCCGAAAAAGTTTGGCACGCAAACTCGGTTGCCCAAAGTTTGATCGCAGTAGAAACTATATTCTTCGTCGTTATTTCCTTTCAAAAAATAAATATAAATAAAACCTGGATAGATCGATCTATGGCTCAAAGTCTTTGTAGCTTAGATGGCTACCTGACCTGCCTCGATCCAATCCAAATTCCCAAATCACATCAAAGCATTCCTCGCAACTGTTGAGATGCACATTCACCGGCTCCCATTGCATTGTCTGGACGCTAACCCGACAGCCCTCTCTGTTGCAGCCACCTCTAATCTCGTACGAACAAACACTATAATCAATCTACGCCCTTAATCAAAGCTAGCAGAATCTCTCTCGCTGATTCGGCCGCAGGGGACGAGATCGATCAGACGGTCCAGAGACCGGGCAATTAACTAGCGGCGCCAAGGACGGCGTAGAACGTGCAGGAACAATGAAGTGCACACCTCAAAGCTCTGCACGCACTGACGAAGCCTTACAACACAACTCAAAAGGTTCACATGGAGCTCTTAAGAAACGCGAGAGCACTTGTACGAGCTGTTTTTGTGCTTTGAGATTCATGGAAGAGCTTTTCTCTATAAAAAAAAAGATTCATGGAAGAGCAAAACCATCTCCCGATATATATCTTGCGCGACAAAGCTTTGCGAAAGCTCGATCCTCGATCTGGTACTAATCTCAAACCCGTTTGAAGGTGATCGAGAAAGCGGCATTAGCGTGCCACCACTACGGCTAGAGATTTGGCCAGCTCTCACTTGGCCCTTTCCTGGCACGTCGATCAATCGATCGAGCTGTGAGCCTGTGATCAAACTTGATCACTAGTATCATGAGTGTCGCCTCAGTACTGCTGGCCTGTTGATCGAAATAAACAAGACGCCGTGCACACCACCCCTTTTGGACCCTTTCCATGTGTCATGACTCATGGGCGCCTTTAGGTTGCCTGACAGGTTCATGTGTGCGCCTACAGCTCTCAAGATTCCTGATCATGATACGAACGACAGCTCTTTTTCTAGATGTTTTTAAATTTCTTTTTGCCCCGGGTGACCCTTAATTGTGTTCTCCCCGTTTTGGCCTTGCAAGTCTCTATAAATAGCCCCCCGGTCTCGGCGCATTAGCTCACACAAACACAGCTCGATCCCCTTCTCTCTGGCCACCAGCTCCACCTAGCTAGAGCTACACGCTCTTCATCTCATCTAGTTAACCAGCTTTCTCATCCATCACCGAATCACCAATGGCCACTGCTGAGGTACTTCGATCGTCTGGTGATGATCATTTCGATCTCTTCGCTGTTATGTTTTGATCACTTATTACTGTTATATGTGATTCCATTGCTCATCTTGATGAGCTTGTTCTTATATAGTACTCCGTATGCGCGTAAGCAATGAACTGATCCATGATGCACCGCTAAACTTGCTGCACCGCTGTGCATCGTGCAGGTTCAGACCCCGACCACCGTGGTGACCGAGGAGGCGCCCGTGGTGGAGACCCCGCCGCCGGCCGTCGCGGCCGAGGAGTCCCCCAAGGAGGAGACCCCCGCGCCGGCCGAGGAGGCTGCCGTGGTTGAGGAGGCTGCCCCCGTCGAGGCCGAGAGCAAGGAGGCGGAGCCAACTCCCGAGGCTGAAGTAGAGGCGCCCAAGGAGGCCGAGCCTGCCGCCGCTGCCGAGACCGAGGCCAAGGAGGCGGAGGCACCGGCGGCGGAGGCCGAGCCAGCGACAGAGGCCGAACCAGCGGCAGAGGCCGCGGCCCCTGAGGAGGTGAAGGAGGAGGTAGCCGCTCCTGCCGCTGCCGAGCCCGAGCCAGCAGCTGCCGAGCCCGCGCCAGAGGCTGCTCCTGCTGCCGAGGAGCCCGCCGCGGCCGAGCCGGCGGCCGCCGAGGTCGAGAAGGCCAGCGAGTGAGCTAGGCCGGAACGCGCATGCACGCGCGCCCATGGTGATCTGCTCCCGCGTCGCCTGCCCAGTGATCGATGGCAGCCGCGCGCGCGCACGCACGCACGTACTACGTATATTACGTACATAGCACGGGCTTGTTGTCGTCGAGTCGAGTGTGCTGCCTGCTGGTGTGTGTGTGTACCGTGTACTAGTAGCTAGCGCTAGGTGCCGTTCGTCGGTCGGGTGACGTGGGCTGAATAAAGTGTGTGTCGTCCGTCCTCTGTGGTAGGGGGGCCGAGGGCGTCAGCGACGTGGTCGCTGCGCCTCATGCCTCTGCTATTGCATCGTGTGTTGGTTTCGTGTATTATTATTGCTATTAATTATGTGTGTTCATGTTATCAGATTTATTAAAGCAGTCGTGTGATCTGCTCTTCGGCTATACTTTTGTATGCTAGTATTCGCCAAAAATAAATAAATATGTGTATGCTATAAGCTTAACAGCACTGTTTTCCATTATCAATTAATGGTAATTGAAAGGGGCTTGTCCCATCAAAAAAATTGAAAGGGGCTTGGCCCATTTCGGAAAAACAACACAGCCTGCGAATGCACAGGCAGCACACAGCCTGAAAGACTGAAAAATGTTCAGGCCAGATTACATCACGTAGTGGGGACTGACGGAAGGTTGTACGTGTATTGGCATTAGTTTTGTTTGTGTTATCATATAGCTTAGTTTCTTCTTCTTTTATAAGAACAATATTGCGATTGCTCAGTTGATCAGTTCGGTAGCCGTAGATCGTAAATACCGACTGTCGAGTCCACACCTTTGTTTGCTGCAGCATATTTTACAGAGAGGCCTGCAAAATCTTACTACCTGCGTTCTGCAGTGCCCTTAGGCGCAGCCTTGAGCTTCTTTAGCAATGGCATGCCGCATGGCGAACCAAGCCCACCTTCCGGACGACGCACTGACAAGGTCTGGGGCACTGGCGCCGCCGTCGTAGCTAGTTGGTCCTCTATCAGCCGAGCATAGAGTGGTGCCATGTACCCATGTGGTGGTGTTTCAGGCATGCTTTGCAGCGATGATGGAGCTGTCATCGCCTAAGCTCACCTTTTCGTAGCCGATGGGAAGCCACGTTGAATTCATGTCATCATCGATTAAGTAGCACTGCCTGTATGAAGTGTGAGCTTCAATCCGGGCCAAAACATGTCCGAGAATTGCTGAAAGCTGGCACATTACTGTGACAAGAGGAAACCCAATACAAGTGAGTTCGGAATTTCAGGTCATCTCCTGCAGAACCGGCGTCCCGATATTAGTTTTTAGGGGCAAAACCCCGCTAATTGACCTAGATCATGATGGTTCGTGACAAGAAATGTGCATCCGTGATGGCGCGATCTTGTTACCCCGTCGGTCCTGCACTAGCACAATAGTCACAATAGTCCTGTATCAGTGTCTGGGAGTACTAGCAGTAGTGGGGACTAGTGTTTGCTGAAAATTGCAGCTCCGGCGTCTGTTGGACAAGCATAAAGAGCACAAACATAGTAACCACTTCACTAGCATCCTGATCCACGTAACATACACATTCGGTCACTCGGATATCCCCAGTGGTCAGAATTTTTGGACGCCAAAAATAGTTGAGATTCAGAATTTCAGATACGTGAATCGATAACCCCCCACTGCCAGGTCGTTTCTCAGCAAGCTCTGCCTGTATGAAGTGTGAGCTTCAATCCGGGCCAAAATATGTCCGAGAATTGGAATTGTTGAAAGCTGGCACATTACTGCGACAAGAGAATTGCTAACTTTCGCTCAAAAAAGAAGAGAGAATTGCTAACTGACCACATTCTGCCAAGTTCGTAATATTAGAGAAAAAGCAATTTACTAGTATCGCCTATACCCTCCCCGTAAAAAATAAAAGCATCGCACACAAGTACACAACATTATTCAAGAAAGGCAATGCCAGATTTACGTCCAGTATAGGATCAACTTCAATTACTCGCCAGCAGCTTGCAACTCCACACTCCAGCAGCCCATTGCAGTTACCTGTACTAACATGGGATTTAGCCGTTCCACTAGAAGTTTGAGCTACACAGGATCACATTATGCCAATTTCACTTGCTTTGGAAATTAAAATGGCACATGTCATGGCCACAATCGAGGGAATAAAAGGAACCAGCTTTCTACCAATTCTGCCTACATTAGGTTAAATGGCTCCAAACACTAACTTTCCACAAACACAAAACAAACGAAAACCTATTACCTTATTAACAGATTCAATGCGATAGCAGAGGATGACACTAACTACGATATGTACAAAATATACCGGTTGGACCATAAGGGCGGAACTACCATGTACCAAAGCTGCAGCTCACATGCTCTTGTGTGATCTTTTGCAGCTGGGTTTCCATCGCTCTAAAGGATGCATAAGGAGGGAGGCAGAGACGGTAGAAGCAGGTCTGTGATGACGGAAGACGGTCAGTTGAATCAGATGTCTTGTATATGTACAGTTTTGAGCTGAGCCCACTAAAGCCATCTGCTGGTAAATACTTCACAGAAGTCCAGAAGAAGAGGAGCTGCCTCTGTTGCTCAATTGGCATGCGCTCGACAACCTGCAGTGTGATACATAAGTGTCAAAGCATGCACAAAATTGATTGTCAATACATAACAGAGTTGCTCGATAAGGGAGAAATAAAGTGCATCCGAATTTCTCGACAAATATGCATGCAAGGTAACAAGGGGCATTTTTTTTGTTCAATACCAGTGCTTTGAGGTCACTTTGTTGTCAGTATACCACTACACTACCACAATACATGCAAGTTAACATGGGACAACTTTTGTTTGATAGCAGTATTTTGAGGAGGGAAATCTGTAGTCACTATACCACTACACTTCCACAATCCACTATATTCAGAATGCTGGCTGATATCAGGCAACAGCACCAGCTCCTGACCACACCTGATGGAAGCTTTTACCAGGATGCATCTCCAACAACATGAGAAATGTTTTTTAGTTGCTCCCATCTCATTTACGGAAGGATAATATCAGGTAAAACACACATTTTCTTACAATATAACTATAAGTTGAATTGTGCTTGTTTAGTTGCTATAGAGCTGCTAAAGGTAGAAAGGCGCGCACACAGGCATGTAGCCTAACTAGGTTGCGGTGGTTAAGGTGTTTGGTTCAAGGGCACTCTCGCTTGTCAGAATGGAAGACAGAAAAAAAAAAACACTTAGCCCATTTATCGATGGTTAATAACCTCTAGCAAGTGAATGTAAATACAATGTTAGTAATTGATGATATGAGATACCATTGCACCAAGGATCAAAGACAAGGGCCAGATTTGGTTGGTATTTTGTATGATAAGGCTTAAAAAATGGAACGGGGTGATGTTAGTAAGCATGTAAGCGCACATCATCTGACTCCAAATCACGGACTGAAGAAACGAAGTTCTACGAAATCGTATGAAAAGATCTTGTCACTAATTCTGAGGCCATGAAACTGAAACCTTCCAACAGTAGGCCAGAACAACTAGTACTATTCGCCCTCCACCCCCCCAAAAAAAAAACACTAGCACAACTCACCGTGGAATCAAGATCGACTAAACATGCTAGAAAATAGAAGTCCACTACCATGGAAACTCAATCTGACAAAACTGTAATTTATAGACATTGCAGGCACAAATAAGACTTAACCTCGTTTCTCTTTGGACACAAACACAATGCTTTTGGCTCCATTTACATATTACAATGTCAAAACATTTTGAAATTGTGATCACCAAGACAACACAAAATAAGGACATTTTTAACAAGGACATGTCTGGCTGTATCATATATTGGATGACACAGATAATATGATGGCAAACTAAATTCATGAACTGATATGATGATACAATAGAGACAAAACAAAAGGGAAAAAATTGATTAAAAAAAAATCCACAGTGATAGCACCGGCTTAGCCATTTCTATTAGGACATGAATGTACATGGTGGCATGTATTTAAAAAGACATGTCTCATAGTGGACGACATCAATATGAATTAATCATATATTGTCCCTCCTCAAAGTGCTCCTATCAAACTATTGCACACCAAGCTAATTATCTACAGAATGAAGTAATCATATATTACTCCCACAATACACGTGCAAGGGTTAAGGCCTACATAACTCTTGCACGTGTACCACATACACCAAACAAATTATCAGCAGAATGAATTAATCATATTACGGCACAAGAAAAGGGATGGCCAAGTGCATTAGTGTACCTTCCAGAACCAGATAATCTGGCGATCTTTGTCTTTGTAGCCATTGTATTGAGTGTGTGATCTCCAATCTTGCACATTTATTGTGTTGTTGCTCCCTCCTAGCAGTTGGTCCAAGTCTTCCGGATCCAAGAACTCAAAAAATTCTTTCCGGCGTAATGGATTGACTAGTATGTCGCTAAATCCTTTTGTGAAATTGTCTAGCTGATCCGAAATAGAGTCCACAAAGGTGTTTTTAATTAGAAGATCAATGTACTGCTCTCTGTTCTGGAAATTCACACTGATATCCTGCCCTCCAGGGCAAAGATCAATAACTTTTTGAGAGCCTAATTGGTGATCTCCTCGGGAAAATGTTAAGTAGAGACCGTCAATTTCAGCAGCATCCATCTCTAAAATCTTTTTACAGCTTGCATATTTGACAGGATCTGCAACAGCAATATCTTCCAATGTAATACTTCTTCCAGCAAGATGCAAGAATAAAGTACGATCTAGCATCACCCCGACTTGCACTTTATGCATCAAGGCTAACCCAATTATGCGTCCCGCAAAAGTGAAGTATTTCAGGTGCAATGGATCAACAGCAGATGCTGCAAAATACAGACAACTGGCGAAGGTTAGAAGATATTAGGACAACATTGTGGAAGACGTCAGTTGCCTCACATATTATAAATAAATAAGAATCAATTAGATAGAATTGAGAAAGGTAATAGGTGGCTCAAGTAGCAAGAATAAGTATGGTTAATTCCTCTATATGTGGATTGCAAACATATAAAACAGCATTACAGTGATGCTATGGTGCAGGTTGCAGAGATCAACTTTTCAGTGACACCACGTACATTTGCAGATGTTAACCATCCTGAGTTTCTGATCGAATTAATTGGGATTGCCTCGAATCATAAACTACCAATCAGAAAAAGTGAACAAGACACGACATCTCATCATCAGCCTTTATAAACCTACTCCCTCCGATCTTTTTTTTTATGTCGTCCAGACAGAAAACGTAGTGCAAATTTAGTTCATGGATGCTGTCCGGACGACATCATTTTGAGTCCGGAGGTAGTAAATTATAACATGTTTCTAATTTTTTACTATAATGTAACATAAAAATCATATATGTGTATTTTCCTGAGTCAAATTCCATACAACTACAGATAAGAAGCATGGATCATGACAAGAAAATTTAACTATGCCATCAGGCTCTAGTTTAGATAAGCAGCAATAAGGTCTGCAGGTCATGTTAGGATTTACTCAAATGTGGTTTTATATTAAGCTCCACATATTTCAAGTAATTTGGAAATAGTGTTATAGCAACAGAACTGAATGTAAAGTGGCTAGCTAGTACTGAGGAAACTTACTTTCATTCAAGTAGAACCTTCGTTTATCCTCAGGACAAGGGGAGAAGAGAACTTGCTTCGGACTGAAAAGAGCTTGACACACCAAGCAGAACCATTCCCTCAGAACCCCAGGGCCTGTAGCTTCCTCATTCTTAAACTCCATAAAAAGCCCACCACGAAGCTCGCTGTTTTTTGCCTGTGTGATGTACTCAAAGGATTCATCAAGTAAATGTGACCGGTCAATTAACATCTCATGCAGCTCCCCAAAATCATCTTTTCCCTCAGGAAGCATCATGAAGACTAAATTCCTTCTTGCCTCGAAGCAAAGGAGATTCTTATGCTTTGCAAGCCAGTAGAGATGCTCATTTCTCTTAGAACATCGTACAAGGGCATTGAGTGGTGCTTTGTGTGCCAGCAACACAAGTTGTAGTTTGTGTGCCACATCCTCATAGATCGCTGAGATGGAATCCAGCTGTGTCAACACCGTCAGGATATGTGATCGGGTGGCCCATATGGTTTGACTCTCCATTACCCCTATACTCTCCGATGACAATGGCAGATCCATCTCCAACCGCTTCAAGCATTCATCCACCCTTTTCAATATGTCCATCGACATGGTTTGCAACCTCCAAATCCATGTGTCACCATGCTCAGACTCCCTGTCATACAGATTCTTGGGCATCGGCCCGTCATTGCCGATCCAAAGCCGTGCCTGCTTGCATAACACTTTGAAGAAGTTTGAGAACTCTTCAAGATCAACAGGTGAGACCATCATGGACACCGATGCAAGCCCGTCCAGGACCACTTCAACTGTTTCGTAGGCAAATGGGAGGACTTGATCGATCAACCTAGTAGGCGACTCCATGGAAGGGGGGAGCAAGGGTTGAGAGCAGAGCACTGATGCTAGCGAGCAACGGCATCCTTGATAGAGTAAATCCTTCTTGCCCGCAGCCACGGAAAGCAAGCGGCAGAATTCAAGAAGCACTGGCGCCGTGACTTGCAGCACGTCCGGTGGTAAGGACGAAGGGTCCGTGGCAAGAAAGCATCTGATTGCGCGGTCGGCGTAGGATCGAAAAAAGGAGGATTTCGAGAGGTAAAGGCGAACCAGCGCTACGGCGGCGCTCGATTGGAGGAAGATGTCGAGGTACTCCGACGCGAGGTCCGCCGTGGGCAGGGGTTCGGCTTGAGCACCCCGATCAGAGCGGAGGCGCCCCAAGTTCGCGCGGTGAGCGCAGAGGATGAACTCCTTGACGAGCTCGTCGAGGGAGCAGGCGGAGGTCGCGGCTGTGGCGGCCTCGGTCTCCGCGGCGGAGGCGGTGGCGGCGATGTGGGACGCGAGCTGCCACGCGTGGGGGTGCAGGGTGGACCGGAGGCGGGCCAAGAGGTGCAGCGTGGAGTCCGGCGGGAGGCGGAGCGCGGCGAGGGTGGAATCCGACGCGAGCTGCCGCCCCGCGTAGACGAGGCGCAGGTCCCGGCCGTACCCGCAGGCGGCGAGGTGGTCGAGCACGGCCCCGATCGTGTCGTCCGGCGCCGCGTGCATCGCGATGGTCTTGGAGTCCGTGGCGCGCACGAAGAAGTGGACGGGCCGCGCCGACGCGGGCGGGGAGGAGGACGCGGCGTCGGCGGCGGCGGAGGAGGAGGCGCCATCGCCCCCCAGGGCGGCCGCCGAAGCCGACGACGAGGCGGCGCCGGGGTCGGGGAGGGCCATCAGCGGCTGCTTGGAGGAGGGGAGCGCATGATCGGGCGGGTCGCGGCGGCGCTTGGAGGGGCGGCGGTGGCAGGTGAACGCGGTGGACATGCTTAGATCGGAGACATCGGGGGGTCGGGGAGGGCGGAATTGGGGCCGCGGCGAGGAGGGGGGAGGTGGGGGTGGAGGGTTTAGGCGGACCGGAATTTGGGGGAAGATGGAGGAGGACGAGGGGGGTGGGGAGTGTGGGACGACGATTGAGCAGTTTGTTTGGCGTCTTGCTCAGGTTCTCCTCCTCCCTGCTCTCTCCTTCTGGCTTTTTGGGGCTTTTTTCCTTGATCTTTTCGTAGGTTTTGATCCAGTTCCCCCGGGGTGCCGTGTGTTCTCATTGCTGCCGCCAAGTGTCATGAATGGGACATTGGCAATGTTTCATCACGAAATTTTGTTTCGAGCTTGTTGCTTAGGGTTGTATCTATCATCTTACCTTTTGGAGATTTTGTTTTGCGTTCGTACTACCTCTGTTTTTAAAACACAAGTGATTCAAGTTGTGAATGTGGACAAATGTTTGTCCACATACGTAAATTAATTCATACGGCATTGCATCCAAAGGCCGGATATGAAATCTAAACGCGTAAATTAATTCATACGGCATTGCATCCAAAGGCCGGATATGAAATTTGAATTTGTAAATTAATTCATATTGCATTGCATCCAAAGACTGGATATGAAATCTAAACGTGTAAATTAATTTATGTATGCTATAGGTGATGATTATTTTAATATTTTAAAGATGTTTCTCCACGGTTTCGTCTAGATTTTGGTTTTTTAAACGAGTTGTTTTGTCGTGTTGCGTTTTATACCTAAGGATACCAAAGATCTAGTGTGAAATCCACGTCTAGACCTTTTTCCGTATGGCTTTCTTTTATTTTTTGTGCCATATTAAATTGGTTTGCGTTATCATGATGTGTGGCATCGTGATATCACGTACTTTATAACCATGTGGGTGAAAAATTATGAATCAATTGTTCTCCCAAATTGTTCAACTTGCGGTAATTTTAATATTTGCATCATCATTTATTCCTTCGGTTGATTGCTTTGTTCAATGTTCATGCCAACTAGGTTGGCAATGCCCATAAAACTAGACAACAAGTCTTCATCTGGGATTTTTTTTAGCATTGTCCTTTATTTTTTGCCTTTTCTTTGATCTGGGTCATCAGATTGTGTTGCATGTCTTACCGTTTCACCATCTTGTTATCCAGGAGCCCGTGGTGATTTTATGAATCCCAAAATCAAACTAGCCCAGTCGTTTAAAGGTGCTCACAGAGGAAGCGCATGCCCGTATGTGTGGGGTTTATAGAAAGTGAGTACTCATACATGTTTATGAGTGTCAGTATTTGCAGATTCTCCAAAAAAAAAAGTGTTTGTATTTGTATTTTGTTACTTCGCAACAACAACATCAAAAACTTGTCACTCAAGTGAAAAATAAGACAAAACATTTCGCCCAATATGATTTCAATCTCAACCAGATTTTTCTGAGTTCACATGTTGTGTATTTTTTTTTTCATCCAGCATCTAAGTATTTTTAAAAGGTTTATTTGGAATTGTCTTGAAGATATTTCTCGGATGACTTACTAAGCATATGCAATCTCAATCCTTAAGCTCCAAAAATTGTGCTAATAGTTTCACGAGTCTGATAGGTTTTTACAAAGCTATGACTCCAATACATATATTTTTTAAGTAGATGTCCAGTACATGAGATGTACACTTACCCATAATATCTACCATAAAAGATGAAATCATCACTAAAACCTGGCTGTTCCACAGGCATATTACTTATCACTAAAAGAATACCACCGAGGGACCTAATAATAATCAACTAAGACATAAATAAATGTGAGCACACTATTGAATTATGGACTCAAATCCAAATAAGCACAGACCGAACAAACCTGGTCCAATACACATTTACACTCACTTTTTAAACATATTTTCTACAGACAATATATAGATCGTGATGACATTAAGAACATTTCTTAAATATATTTTTGGTACAGTAAATCTAATCTGTTTAATTATGTACAATGAATATAAAACTCAAAATATTTTTCGAATGACATTTCTTTTGGACTATAGATTGTCTAAAGAACAACTTCACATCATTTTGGCCCTGTTCGTTTGTTTTAGCGCTAAATTTTAGAGGCCTCTAAATAAAGAGAATCTAGTACTAAATAAAGTCTAATGACAAAACCTTTTTACAGATGGGTACATCTTTACGAGACGAATCTAACGAGCCTAAGTAAACTATGTTTTGCTACAGTAATGCTACAGTAATGCTACAGTAACCATCGTCTAACCACGGATTGCTTACCCTCATTAAATTCGTCTCGCGAATTAGACCAGGAGTTCTGCAGTTAGTTTTGTAATTAAACTTTATTTAATACTCTTAAATAAGAAGATTCTTTTTTTAGACCCCTCTAAATTTTAGACCGCCATGAAACGAACACCCCTTTTAACTCACGCGTTCATGTAACGCCCAGGGATTAGACGTCACAAAAAGCTACGTTTTATATTATGACACAAAGGTCAGATAAAGATGCCCATAGTCGATGCCGTGATGTACAAGTAGCTTCATTATATTATAGTGCAATTTGAGGGATCTGGGCCAGGCAGGGTCGTCCCTCCCCATTCACCGCGTTAGCTGACCCCAACACCTATCTCTTTTTCATCTCAAAAAAACACCTATCTTTTTATTGAGCGGGCAGAGAAATTTCTGCGAGGCAGAACATCAATTAACATACGTGAACTGAATTTCTGAAGAGGAGATGCTCCCTTTCATAAGCACAATTTATCTGTCAGCATGCATGTGTTAGCTAAAGGGACCACAGTTTGGATAAGTTTCATCTCTTTATTTTTACCTCCAGCTTCAATCAATGAATCTCAGGTCGCGCAGCACTGAGGAAGAGGAATTCATGCTCGAGCAGAGCTACGGTGAGACTTAAACAGGACAACAATAATGGTGGGAGCGCCGCCCACGAAGGCCGTCCAATGGAAGATTTCGACGGGCGGGCCCTGTACTCCTCCGCATATGGCCCGCTAATTAATTGCCAGGACAGTAGCCCGTTTTATATTTCAGCCCATCTATGCGGGAACGGTCGGATAACTTGGGCTGGATGGTTGTCGCGCTAGCGTTCGGCACGGGCTTGGCGCGCCTTGGCAGACGCTCGCACGGATCAGTCGCCGATTTATATTCTTTGCGGTCCAAAAGGGGAAGAAAACCAAAAGCCGGCCTTGTATCCAACACGGTCGCCGAAGGAAACGTTCTCGTATATCAGCGCGGCCGCAAAATCCGGCGAAACGGGACAAGAAAAGCCATGGCGTCCAACGGGGTCAAAGTCAGCGCGGCGGATCACGGCGAGCCGTGCTGCTATCTGTTCCGCTGCTTCTGCTGCTGGCGACGCCTGTGCGCGCCCAACGTCCCGCGCGTCTTCCCGGGCAGGGACTACGTGTGCGTGCCGGCAGCCGGCGCGGACGACGACCGCCCGGCATGGTCGGTCCTCCTCGGCTGCACCAACTACCACGACGCGACCCACAACCTGCGTCTGCACAGGTTCCGCGTCACCGGCTACGGCCGCGTCCTCGGCCGCAGCGACGACCTTCTCGAGCGCTTCCGCAGCGTGTCCCCCGGCGACGGCGCGCGCACGGTGTGCACCGACGCCGAGGCCGCGCTTGCTCCGTGCCGTCGCCGCCTTCACGTCATCTGCGGGCACCAGCCTGCGCCCGGCACAACGACGCGCCCGAGCAGTGTACAAGAGGTCCGCGACCAGCAGTTGCCTGCTAAAGTCTTTTCCATGGACGTCGCCGACGCCGACAATAAGAGGCTGTCTTCTCTGCCACACCTCCCCTTCACCCGCGGGCCGTACAAGGCCGTCTCGGCGCACGGCGGGCTCTGGGTGCCGACCGTACGACGCGAGTGAGTCGGCGTCGGCGAGTTCAAATGGCGCATCTTCGTTTACCGCCTGGACGGCGGCGACAACAACAACGGCAGCTGGGCTGAGGTCACCAACGTCGAGTTCGCGTACGACCACACGCTCGAGAGCAGCCGCGCCTTCGATGCCGCCTTCTTCGGCCGCGAAAACGGGCCCCGCTACGAAGGTCCCCTTCTCCAGGGCTACGCCGTCGTCCGCGACAGGTTCATCCTCCTGTCGTTGCGCAACTCCAGCTTCTTCTGCTTCGACTGCGCCGCCGGCACATTGACCCATGTCGCCACCGATGGCAATGCAGAACAAATCCGTTATCGGTACGTCCCTATCTTAGGCAAAGGAGTGCATGCCCAATGCGGCGACGGCGACGATGGCAACATCTACTTCGTCCGCGGCACCAGACTGTTATCGTACAAGTACTCGCCGGATCAAGACGACAAGCCGCTTGCGCCCACCGTGGCGGTGGATACGATCTGGCCCTACGACTACGAGGAAGGGGACGGCTTCGTCGTGCACCTCGGCGGCCGCATGCTGTGCGCCGTGTGGAGCAACATGAGGCCGCAGCCGTGCGGGTGTGCCGTTCGGCACGCCCTCATCACCACGCTCAGCGTCAGAGGCGCCCCCGATGAAGAAACAGGCTGCTTTGTCCCCAACGGGGTCGAGATCCTGCACTCCTCCTTTCGCAGGATAGACATGCTCAGGAGCGAACCAGAGGAATACGGAACCTGCGCGGACACATTCTGTTTTCTGCAGTAAGTGATATCTCCTTTCTCTTCTTCTTTCCTTTTTCCGCGACGCAAGTCTTCATTAATTCATTGCTTTGCCTTTGCCCCTTTTAATTTGTATCTGATTTGTCGCACATTTCCCTTCCTTACTTGCATTACGGCTAGCTCCACCAGTGTTTTACTAATTGGCCGTGCTGATGGTATAGGGAATATCCAGATCGAGGAGTAGAGTTTGATCCCTCACAGCCTTCACTGATGGGAGCGCTCAATTTCCCCCTAGCTGAAACATACCCACAAAGGTTGGATTGCTGCAGGTGAACTTCTCCTTCCACCGTCTTCTTTTTGCTATATGTGAAGTGATTAGAGACCTCCACAACAGTAGCTTGTCTAATAATTCAGCCTGAAGAATAGTTCATGGACCTTTTGATTCATTTTAACAATTTAAATCGGTATCGATTTTTCGTTCTGAACAGTTTGCATTTCCTAACTGCAGGGAGTTTCTGAACAGAGAATCCCGGCATGTTCCGGGTGTCATACTGCTTAAAAACTGCAAGATGGCCACCAAATCAGATTTCTACTTTATCTGCCAAGTTCGTCAGCGATCCGTTTTGTATCAGATCTCTACTTCAGGAGGCAGGTTGCTTGCATGTCGTGAAAAGGCCATAGAAGCAGTACTATGTCTAGACACAAATAGACATGGTGATCTTGGAATAATGGATGATCCTCCAGCATGGTTTTTTGTGCATCACGGATCGACGCTTGATGTGATTCCATCTTATCCTCACTGCGAGCACTACGTCGTTGACGTCGTAAACAAGTCCTACAAGCTCCATAATAGCAAGCGATCCAAGCTCTTTTTTTCTGCGGTTTTCCGAGCGGGTCAACCATGTTGTGACTCTTTGTGATACTTTACAGGATGTCTATATCCTTAACCGGAATAATTTCCAGTGGAGGCGTCAGATGACAACATCATCTAGTTCTATTGATTTGTCACGGAAGGTCAAGATTTCTGGATTTGTAGACCTCCTGGATGACGCGTTTGTGATATCCGATGCTAATACAGCTGACTGCTTCTTGTTTGATTTGAAGAAGGGGCGTGTCTAATTCGCGCGCGCGCGAGCAGCCGTCCGCGCGCATCCGTTCCGACAGGAAACGGACAAGCCGTCGACGCGCAACATCACCCCGCTTTCCTTGCTTGGTGCTTCTGCGCGCTTCGCGCTCGGGGTGGGGCCGCGTGGGTGACAGCCGCATCGGTGATGCATGCGGAGCAGCGCTGCAGAGGTGGAGCCCATGTCTGGTTGCTTTCTCACCTGCGCGCATGGGTGTATACGCACGTTCAAACAAGTTTCCTTATAATTTGTATTTGTACAGAAGTTGGTTTGAAAGTTTGTATCTCATACTTCGTACAAAAGTTGTTTCGAAAGTTTGTATCTCATAAATTCGTACAAAAGTTTTTTCCAAAGTTTGTATTTCATAAATTTGTACAAAAGTTGTATCGAAAGGCTCATAAGTTTGTACAAAAGTTGTATCGAAAGTTTCTATCTCATAAGTTTGTACAAAAGTTTTGTCGAAAGTTTGTACAGAAATTCTTTCGTAAGTTTGTATCTCGTAAGTTCGTACAAAAGTTGTTTCGAAAGTTTGTATTCATAAGTTTGTACGAAAGTTGTTTCTTAATTATATACAAAAAAGTTTGATTAAAAAACTTGTACAGAGAACAGAAGGGAAAAACAACTAAGGAAAAAAATCTTCACAGTAGAATGTGACGGCCAACCGCATCTGCCCATGCGTACGCCCCACGTATGCAGCGCCCCCGCGCGCGACGCGGCTCCCCGCGTTGGCCCCATGCGCTGACCCCACGTGGATGCGCGAGGACACGAACGCGCGGGCGCGCGTGGGACAGGAGTTGCAGGGGAGTGGTTTGCTGTTAAGCCAACTATGGTTTGGCAGTTTGGATATGACTGCTATGCTCAGACTGGTTTACTTAGTGGGAGATGCCTATTTGCAGAGGGTTTCATAGACACCTATTCTGCTATTCAGATGGTTGTCTCATTGCCTATGAGTTGATTCACGAGGGTACTTGGTATCGCATGCGTTCACCTATCTTTACTCCTTATTATTATTTGTCTTCAGTCCACTCCCGTACCCGTGCGTCGTGCATCTCCTACCCTCAAAAATTTCGGCGCCGACAGGTGGGGCCCACCTCGCGACGCCCCTCCGCCCCGATTGGAGAAGAAAAAAAAAGGCATCGGCTCCCTCGCCCGCTCGCTCGACGGCGCCGTGGCTGCTCGCGCCGCCGTCCCTCCTCCTCGCCGTGCCCGTCCCCCTCCCTCGCCATGGCTTCTCGTGCCGCCGTCCCTCCTCTTCGCGCTGTAAGGTGGGGCCGGCCTGTCCTCGCGCCGTCGCACACACGCCCGCTCCCCTCCCCACAATCCCTCCCAAACCGTCCGCGCGCCGCCTCTGCATCGACCCACAGTGGCGGCGTTTCGCCTCGCCGGCAAGGCGCCTCCGGATGCTGCAGCAGTGGTTGCCGTCGAGTTCTGGCAGGGGCCCTCCCTCTACCACTTGATCCGGGGGACTCGAGCTCGCTGCGATGGTCTCCTCCCCTTGCCCCATCGTTCTCGGTGAAGAGGAGGGCGGCGGTGGCGTCCGAGGCGAGAGATGTCCACCAGCCCCTGCCTCGCCCCTCCGGCCTCCTCCATGATGGCCGGACCTTGACGGCGGCCTCACCAGCAGCAGTTGAGGCCTTGAGGGGCCTCAAACTCCAGGGCGGAAGGAGCTTATGGCGGCACGATGGCCGTCGCTGGCGATCTGCAGGTAATGCTGCCCTTTCCCATTAGGTTTAGATAAATTACTTTGTTAACAGTTTATCACATTTCGATCTCATTACAAGGTATATGAGGAGTCTGACCACAATCCTGCCTACCGCAGCAGCATAGTTCATATCTTGTAAAAAGAAACATATTTGCAATCCTGATTTGAAGACAAACAAACCATATTATATTTGTTTGAAACTTTATGATTCACAACTTTATCAGAGAGTAATAAACAATATATATTACATTCAATATAAATTCTTTATTCTGAGTCCAATGTGAGAAATAAATTTTGTTTGTGCTATCTTTGCATGTCAAATGAGGAAAAGGACACATGAATGAAGAAGTAATGGAAACTATGGAGTTGCTTACCTGAATGGAGTAGGGATTAGGAGATTCTTAAATCAGAGAAACAATGAGGGAAAAGCAGACAATAAAGTGAGTAAAGCTCTTGCATGTCTCAGCATTCATTTTAGTTCTAGGAATCTGTACCCGCTCGATTTTGCTTCCCCAGGCCCAAAATCACGCCATCACCTCTCCTAATCCAGTCATGTCCTCCATTGATGCATGCCACCGTCATGTTCCACCGCTGGTTACCATGGGCAGACACCTCAGTAATTGTCTGGTGAAATTGCTTCCCACATTTGCCCAATTCTGGATGGAACTGCAATTGCCAGTAGTTGGCATGGCATCTAAAGATTATTGTCAGTTTTACAATCATGGCACTAATTGAATTTTGCTGGCATAGGATGAAATCAGCCATGCTAGAACTGAATGATGAATCTGGGAAGACCATTTGGAAGAACAGGGTGGACAGTGGAAGGAAAAGTAGAAGAAAGCCTCAGCTAAAAAGGCTGCTACAAAAGCACAATTTCCTCCTGTTGTAGAACAGATCATGGAAGAAAAGGAGTAAGAATCACTCATCCATTTTGCAAAAGCACATTCTCCACCTGAATAGCTTTCACTCTTTGCAAAATAGATGTGAATAGATTTCACTCACTGATGAAAAATGAGTCTTCTAGAACTAAGGAAATGTCTAACCTGGAGAGATCTCCAATATGTGTGTGTCTGATTTTGTTATTCTGCAGATGTTTTGACTAATTAGTGTTGCTGTATGATAACAATATTTTTTCTTGCAAACAAATTATTATGACTGTTTGGATAACTTGACATATTTTGATATTTCCTGACATGCTAAAATGTTTTGAGATTATGTGTAGAAGTGGTACTTTTCACATTATAGGTTGCCTGATTGTGGTAGTTCGATGCAAAAAATGGAAATGCTTCATATTTTTTTTAATGCAAGTGAGAATATTCCACTGGCGCTTGCACATTTAGTTGGATACTTGGGTAGTTAAGGTCAAATGATGCAAGATGGTTGTTCATTTCTTTCTGACATATTCAAAGTACTCGGTAAAATTTATTATGTATCTATATAGTTCAATTAGATGTGCCCTTTCGACAGAATGATTTTTGAGGTGGAGCATACAGGCTCTAAGATGGTTTTTATATTAGCTCCCTTGTGTAAATTCATCTCTGTTGGACAATTTCACTTGGGATAAACATGTAGCAGCATGCTCCCTGGCCATTACAATTTATGATTTTTATAGCACCTCTGCTGTTGCAGGTTCTGATTTAAGAGGAGTATCCTTTGATCTTTCTTTTTTTAACTGTAGTATTTGTGTTATTTGACTTTAGCCTAAGGTTTGTTTTTCTTTTCCACCATACTCTTCTATTAAGAAGTTATAACAGACACTCTAATTACCCTTTGGTCTTTTTCTTTTAACAATCTCCTTTGCCACAGTTCAAAATCTGAAAATTCCTGAGTCGCTACATAAATAATTAATTGTAATATTTGTGTTATTTGACATTAGCCTAAGGTTTGTTTTGCTTCTCCACCATACTCTTCTATAAAGAAGTTAACAGACATTCTAATTACTCTTTGATTTTTTTCATGGCTTTATTTTTTGTGAATTTAAACCATGCTGCAGGTACAGGACCTCTGTTTTGATTTCGTAGGTTATATTGACAATTTACTGATTTAAAGTTTAACATATATCTAATAGGGTCTCTCCTTCCATGTGCAGATAGCTTAAAATCTAGCTGGATGAACCTGACATCCCAAGACATGGAACAGACAGTCCTTGCAAATGCACGGGTCTTTGTAACTAGAGGCAGAGGTTTAAGAAATTCTAAAAAATTTAAGTTGTTAGAGCAGCTTCAATTAAAAAACAACACTACCGCATATTGTTCAGGCATCTGGAGATGAGATGGTGTTAAGGTTATGCAAAATGCATTTGTTAAAGAAACTCTCCATTGTTTCGCCTGTTTTTTATTTATTTATATATAGATCCAATTGAATATATTCTAATGAATGTTGGTGCTACGACATGTTTGTGCTTTTTTATTTTGTTGCAGAAAACACGAAGGAAACAGGAGGCTTATGATGGGTGACCGTGGTTGCATGGAGTTTTCTGAACTGGAAAGAATTTGTATGTGTGTGTTGGGCGCACAAAGTTCATCTGTCATGTCTTCATGCAACATATTTTTAAATGAACAAAAATTGGGTCTTACTGTGTAGGGTGCAAGAAAGTATGATTTTATCTGTTCGGTGCACGAAAATACTTCCTTGTCGAGATATTGCTTCGCTGCATCTTTTTTTTAGAAACTCACATCTGTGAAGCAAAACAGATATGGACATGATCTTTTTTAATTAAAAAAAAAAGGCAGCAGCTAGAAGTGAGATGAGTTTGTGTCCAGAAGACGAACACAACGGCAGCGTGATTGTCTCCGGTGGAAGCGTGATCGGAAGGGGGGATTTTGACTTGCGTTAGGCATGTCGATGATTTGCAAATGGCGGCACGGAAGAGGAGAGGAGGGCCGGGATGAATATGAAGGGCGTTGACAAATGATTCATTATCAATGTTCTATACATTTTGGAAGAGGATCTAAAAGAACATCTCAAAGAGTTACTCATTATCAATGTTCTATACATTTTGGAAGAGGATCTAAATGAACATCTCAAAGAGTTACGTAGATCAAAGAACTTACATGGAGAACTGGTGTGATGCTATGTAATTTTATATTGTTTTGAATGTAATATATATTGTCTATTACTCTCTTATAAATTTTTTAATCATAAAGTTTCAAACAAATATAATATTGGTTGTAGGAGTAGCATTAATAAGTCAATTAAAACAATATCGAGACTGTTTTTTCCAAGCTAGCCCGTGGCAACACACGGGCACTTTTGCTAGTCCGGTTAGATTTATCTTGGAAGAAGATCGGCGGCGATAGAAGGTTTATATCATTTGATTCAATTTGCGAGGGCAAGATTCGTGACAGCATTTCATTATGCTTTGTCTCGGGTCGGGCTACGGCAGCTCCATTTACTTCAAGACACACCTTGGCTACCACCACAATACAAGTGATGCAAAAGCAGACAGCACGAGGAACGAAAAAGCCTGTCAGAGCCGATCATGTTGACGTTTCTCTTTCATCAATTGACCAAGAAGGGATGATCTTGACAAATTATGCTTTTGCTTTATAAATAGTTGTCATAAACAATTGATCAAGAAGGGATGATCTTGAGAAACTATGCTTTTGCTTTAGTGATATCAGTTATGCATATTTGCTCTTGTAGACCAAAGGGATAGTTTACTATGGGCTCTACACCAGGATGGCACATTCTTTGTGAAGTCCATGTATAGAGCTCAAATTTTGACACAAGCCTTGTCTTTTACTCCCTCCATACTGGTAAAGGAGGGCGTTTGAGGAGCCAAATCGTCTTCTTTTTAGCGGGCGTCCTGCGCAAACCTTCCAGAATTGCCCCCGCGTACGCACGGTCCCGAGGCAGGCGGCATCGCTTCTGATTCGCCCGCTCGCGAAGCAAAAATAAAATGAGGCCGCCACGGGTCGAACTCGCGACCTCCAGTCTCACCACAAGTGCAGGCAACCACTCGGGTGCAGGGACTTTAGTGAATGAAGTGGACCCGGGACTATATTTATTAAGGGCATACAGGGAAACTTATCTCTTGATTAATTGCTCCTTGGTATTGACAACCATGTCCTAAACGCCCTCTAAACTGGGTATGGAGGGAGTATTAGATATCTGGAAACTTAAGGGTCCCCTTAAGATAAAAGTATTTATGTGGTATATATTTAAGGGTGTTACATTAAAAAAAAGATAATCTTGCTAGGAGGAATTGACATGGCAGTTTGAAATGTTGCTTCTGCAACCTAAGTGAAAGTATTCAACATTTATTCTTTGATTGTCCTCTAGCAAAATTTATTTGGCCCATTATTTATGTTTCTTTCAATATTGATCCTCCAAATAGCTTTCAGCGTATGTTTTCTGATTGGTTGGGAGGGACAGACGATAAACTAAAGAAACTAATATGGAGTGGAACATGTGCCATTTGTTGGGCGATATGGCTATGTCGTAATGATGTTGTATATGAAAAAAAATCTATACCTTCATACATGCATGTCATATTTAGAGGCAGTGGCGAAGCTAGAGCTTCAAGCACCCGAGTGCACACTTCAACATACGTATGACGATAATTGTCCAATATATTGTACGATTACTAAGAAATAGTGATTTTTTTTCTTACTAAGATACACAATGTCATAATTTTAGTTAAAATAGTGATGGATGATAAATAAAAGTGTAAAAGATACGATCGATGTCAAAGTTTATTGGCGGAGCTAGGATTCAAAGCTAGGTTGTCAATTTTTTTCAGAACAACAAATTTAAACTACCAATTTACAATAGATTTTCAAGATTAAATATCTTCTAAACACTATTATTGTTTAGATTCGCGTGTGGGAAGGACTCAAAAAACACTACTGTTGTTTACATTATTAGATGATAAATGCACGTACATCGAAATTGAGAAGTGCATATATCCATGCTTCCAAGGGAGTCGAATGCGAGAACCACTAGTACTAAGCTCCCTGCACTGCACCTAGCAACACACTACTCAATTTATCTTTCGGTTCTCATTTTCATAATAGGCTAGGATTGCAACTAGGATTACATATAAATTTGCATGACCCAAGCAACATTATTCAACCGTGAACTCCTACCGATCCATGGGTTCAGTTTTTTTTTTTTTTTGAATCAATCCATGGGTTCAATTCTTATCATTAGCTGCTGCCTCGGTCGAGCCAACCCCAAGGCGAAGATGAAGAATTATTTGCTGCATTTTTCTATAAAAAGAGATGCAATATCTCTATATTTGTTCATATTGCAACAATACTATAATACAACAATCCAATTCCATGAATCAAATTACTAATTTACTCGTAGGCGCTGAGAGCACATGGGGTTGAGCTAGCAACTTCACAAGGGCGTCGTCCGACTAGCGCCGAAGCGCAATGTACGCATGCAGGCGTTCTGTTCTTTTCCGGTGACCGTAGCGAAGAGGCAAGCATTCCTTTAAGAGAGCCTGGCTTCCAATCGAAGGCAACAGACATAAACCAGCGGTTATGGCTTTATTAGGCTCTAGGCTTGTTGTTGGCTCCTGTCTCTCGAGATGCTGGTTGAATTCATCCTGTTGCGTGCCTCACCTGAGCTGTTGCTGAGCTTCCGTAGCGAGGCAGTGGTGCACGTTGCTGGCCTACGGTGTTGCACATGAGGTAAATGTTTGATGCTCGTAAGAGGATTTCAGTTTGCACCCTGGTGCCGGTGCACCAGGGAGAGACAACGTAGCTTCGCCACTGTTTAGAGGGACGTACTAGACTCGGTTCTGGTCCCTATTGCAAAAGGAGAAGAATCGTCCTACGTAGAAGATGGCATGCACGGTGATGGAAACTGCAACCATGGAGATCTTCGCAAATAATAGGAGGCGGTTCTTTATAGACTTTTATTGATCTCTTTGAGGTGCTCGATCGATGGATCAAACTTTTGTTTTCCTAATACCATGGTTATTTGGCTTGTGTGGAACTTTGCAATAAGGAACAGCTATGTGTATCTTTCGATACCGAGGCTGGGATATTAATCAATATATTCCCTTTTCTAAAAAAAAGCATTTACCGTAATCTTATTGTTAAAAAAATTGTTGAGGTTCTCAGTTAAACGATCATTTCACGACGTGCCGGATTCGAAATGTAACTGAGAAAGCAATTGGATGGGCTATTTGAATTACTATCACGAACTAGCTAGTCAAGCCTAACACTAATACTAACAGGGACCTCGCCATGACGCCGCAGCCCGTTTAGCAATAGCGATGTCCTCGTCGGGTAAAGAAAACGTAAGCGTCTGCGTTAAGCAAATTGACGGTTGGCCCTGAGGCAGCTGAACCTGGCGCGTGTTCGATCCAAAGCCACAATGTAGGATGCTCCAGTGACCGCAAGCAAGAGTAATCTTCTTCCTCATCACGATCGGTGAGTTTCAGTACCCTCACTGACTACGCTTAAGCTTGAATTCCTCTGCTTGCAGTCAAGTAGAAAAATCTACTAGTTTCAAAAGAATATGCACTGTGATGATCATCAGCCTGTATATTACTATAGTAGTACTTCAAATGATAAAGTACGTACAGGTTCACCTCAGTATATAAGGTAACATTATAGTTTAGGTTATCTGGTAAGTTAACTGTTAGGTCTAAGTGGAGCTTAATCATATTGTTTTAACTCTTTAAGCGGCAAAGCAAGCATTCTTTTTTTTTTTAGCGAGAGCAAACTTTAAGGTTCTCCTCTGTTCGAGTAAGCTAATCGGTCCCTATATTGATAGCCTGGAAACGAGAGGAAAATGGGAGTAACAGACATGGACGTCTCACCCCACTAATTTCCCGTATATATTTGTTCATGTCCAGCGCGAGATCGAACGAACGTATGCGTGACTCATGCCGACGTCACGTTGATGGTGCCAGCTGGGCAAGCTGATAAGAACACGTACCAGTACTGATCCGTAGCCACCGAATTCCTTTTGTTTTTCGCCTCGGAGAAAGAAAGCTTCCGGTCATTCGCTAATTGTTCATTTGGTTGTCACGGTCTTCCTGATGGCATCACTTCTAGTCATGCATGCAGTCATCTTCGTTCTCGTCAAGCTAGCGTCTGGTACTCTGAATCGGTGGGAAAAAAATTCAGTCAAAATGAGTTGCAACATAAGATTATATGTGCTGACCAAGTGGCCATGCTATAACAAAATTTAAGCAAAATCCATGGAAAATATCTTTATTTTCGGTGCCTTTTGTGACATAAACTTTATGGCCCATTGATTAAGTTCATCAGAAGTTCGAAAAGGACGTGGACAAGACTAATCTATGGGCGGGGCCGTTGGGTGGCCATAAAAGAGGGATCCCAGCGGCCAATTTGATCTCTGCCCCCCACTTTAAGATCATAAACTTTGCTAAAAGAAACTGACTATAAACAATTCGAGCTGGATACTTCACCTGCAGGCTATTTTATTTTAAAAATAAACGTGAAATGAACCGGCGATTAGCCGCTGTTCCATGTGATCGCACGATGGCACGGATCGTCAACTCGAGTGGATAGCACCTCAGGGCACATGGCAATTTGGCGAATCCACCACGAAGTTGAGACATGAGGTAAAAGTATCCGCAGCCGCCGGCCTGTGCGGGGCGAGGCGTGTGAGCTCACTCGTACGTCATGGTGTCACAAGCCAGTTTTCGTCAAAGCGTCAAGCCGTAGCCGTGTGAAACATCTTGTGTCAGGAATCGAAGCCATGAAAAACTGCTTGTTGCTCAGGGGAAGCGTTGCTTGGAAGAACAAAATGCTCGAGTAATGATATCGTCCTCCCTGCCGTGGTGCGTTCATATCCAACTTCGGTTTCCTTCCATTCCACGAACCTACGGTCAGAATTTCTTGGTAACAAAGAAAAAAGTTACCTCTCTACAAGTAAATCACAATCTATTATATATATATTTGACGTCGAAAAGGAGCCACCACGTTCGCTCTAAAATGCTAGAAATTCCTACGTTATGCTAGAAATTCCTACGTTAATCCGAGAAAATAAGAAGAGAAAATTACCCACCACTGCCATTATAAAACAATTAGTCAGAAAACCCTCTAAAAATATTTATAAATAGCTAAATTCGGAATAATAAAAAATAGAAAAAAATACCCCTCACACTAATTTCTAAATTACCCACCATGCCATTATGAGTCAAAAAAATAACTAAATTCGGAATAATAAAAATAACCAAAAATACCTTTCACACCTATTTTTAAATTACCCATGTCACTACGAGTCTAAAAAAAACTAAATTTGAATTATAAAAAATAACTAAAAATATATGTAATTATGATACCAAAATAGCTAAATTTTGGAATAATAGAAATATCCTATAAACACTTAATCCCGATTTCTAAATACACCATTATAAAAATGCACTGTTATATGTCTAGCTAGCATGGCACATTTCCTTCAAAAGATTTATTAGTAGTACGACATATTCTTTTTTTCCTACCATGACATATGTTAGTTGTTTAGCACGCCATGTTTAAACCGACCTCACTTCTAAAATAAATGAAATACATTGTTAGATAAGACACAATCCAATGATAAATGATGACTCATCTCACACTCAAATTGAAGGACGGTGAGAAATTCTCTAATTTATTTTCCACTATTTTATAAATATAGAGTATAAAATAAGTAATAACAATAAACTATGTTAAACTTCTACAATATTATTAAAAATATTTTAATAATATAGTAAGTCTAGTCGCGTAAATACGCGGGCAGCCATACTAGTTTTCATTCAAAGACGTCGGTCGAAGTGCATCCATTTGCCGGTAAGAACAACGAGTCGCGTACGGTGCGGCGACGTGGCGGTTTTACATCGAGGAATTGACCTTGACCGATCACCGGGTTCACCACCGCATATGCTGATGTGCTGATGCGACGCTCTCACAAGGCGCACGTATGCAGCCGCGGCGCTGGGAACGCAGGAGATGCGTGCTCGCGCTTGCGTGCGCATGGCGTCAGCGTGACCCGCGGCAGCGGAGCCGTCCATAACGAGGACTTGGACTCTTGGAGGATTGCGCCCACGGCGTATGCGTTTTTATATGTTCTTCTTCAGCAGAGCTGCCAAAGGAAAGGAACCGAGGGATCGAGCTGTCGCTTTTGACCCCCGGAGCGTAACGGCATCGAGGGTGGGTTCCCGCGCGCGAGCTGTTATATAAGGCGACCCCGCAAAGGCAAAGGGCAAAGGCGTCGGCGTCTCCGTACTTGCGCACAACGACACAGATCGGCAGCTGGAGGTTGGAGAAGCCGCCGGCCGAGGAGTTTGGAGAGGTCGGCGCGATGGTGTCAGTGGAGAAGCCCCGGCAGGTGGTGAGGAAGTTCCTGGCGCGGCCGCAGTACGAGGGCGTCGGCGCCGTCGTCCGCCGCAGCATCGGCAGGTGAGTCGCAGCGGGTCAGATAATTAGCCATTCCCCTGTCCTCCATGTCGGTGGCCATGGAGACGCTGCGAGCTGCTCGTATTTCCTGGCTGTGTTTGCTGATCGGTATTGCGCTTGGTTCCTTCGTGTGCGCAGGTTCGAGCTGAGGTACTTCGATCCGTTCCTCGTCCTGGACGAGTTCTCCGGTGAGCTTCGAGCTTGTTCCGTCTCAACTAACGGGATTCACATGTTCCATTTCCGCTGAAATAATCGATTCCTTTCCCGAATTGATCGCAGTTTCTGCTCCGGCTGGGTTCCCCGACCACCCACACAGAGGCTTCGAGACCGTCACCTACATGCTCGAGGTAAGCACACGACTCCAGTGTTTTCGCACACATTCTGTTCGTTCGTCGGAGCAAACCAACCTGATTGCAGCTAGCAACCTTAAACATTCTTTAATCGAATCCCATTGAGGCATTTAGCTGTAATGAGGAAAGACAGCCGGCAGCCGCGTCTTGATTTGACATCCAAACATGCGACCGATTAGGAAACGAGACGAACCGCGTGGTGCCATTTGTCAACAACGCTAGGTAGGGGTGAAAACGGGACGGATAATATCCGCCCGACCGATTGCCGAATCCGAAAAAAATTAATATGGGCAAATACAGGATGCTTCAATAATTACCCGACACTATCCGTGCCCGAATTCGAGTCCGAAAAATAATTGCGGGATAGGATATGGGACGAGTGATATCCGTCCCGAATCCGAATATCATGTGATATGAGTAAGTTTATAACGATTATACACCTAATAATATGGTGTAAAATCAAGAGATTAACGTAACTAAGAGTCAACTTGCTCTTCATCATGCATATCAATGGTTAGTATGTCCTTCTTTACTCTAATTGTTTCTCCAGCTTTTGATTATTCATCCTTGCAAACTTCATGATAATATCCGTGTCCGACTCCGAATCCGAACAAAAAATATGGGCCGGGGTATGGGATGCAGAAATAATTACCCGGGACTATCCGCTCCGACTCCGGATCCGAGTAAAAAATATAGGATAGGATACAGGATGAGTACTATCCGCCCGTATTCGATCCGTTTTCACCCCTAACGCTAGGAGACATTAGCAACGCCGAAAGTTTCTTCCCCTGCACTTGAAGGTTCCGTCCGCATGGGGCCCTGCTGGTTGCCGGTAGCCTGCCCTGCGTCAACCACCACACCGCGTTGCGTGTACCTTTCCGCGCTCAAAAAGGATCGACGCCGCACCATAAATCATCATGCAAACATTATAATATGATGATCGCCCCGATAATCAATCAACTCGTGTAAAACGGATAGTATACTCTGGTTGTTCTGACAAGAAAGGGTTGAACTCGTGTACTAAGATGGAGCAGAAAACTCGTGTTCTTGAACGTGGAACTCTGTTTCAGGGCGCCGTGACGCACGAGGACTTCGAGGGCCACCGCGGCACCATCAAGGCCGGCGACGTGCAGTGGATGACGGCCGGCCGCGGCATCGTGCACTCGGAGATGCCGGCCGGGCCCGGCACGTCCAAGGGGCTGCAGCTCTGGGTCAACCTCTCCTCCGGCAACAAAATGTGAGCCCCCTTCTTCCTCCCTTCCTTTCATTTCTCTCGACACCACGCAGCTAGCCGCCAAAAGTGTCCAATCGCACGTGTTAGCTCACTGCAAGAGTTGGGAGCTCGATTAACGCGCACGTGACTGACACTGGAAAATCAAATAAACCCACGTGCAGGATCGAGCCGGGGTACCAGGAGATCCAGAGCAAGGACATCGCGTGCACGACGGCGGACGGCGTGACGGTGCGGGTGATCGCCGGCAACTCGATGGGCGTCCGGTCGCAGGTGTGCACGCGGACGCCGACCATGTACCTGGACTTCACGGTGCGCCCGCGCGCCGCGGTGCGGCAGCCCGTGTGCGCGTCGTGGAACGCGTTCGCGTACGTGCTGGAGGGCGAGGGCGTGTTCGGATCGGAGAAGGGCGCGCCCGTGGGCCCGCACCACCTGCTGCTCCTCGGCCCGGGCGACGGCGTCGAGGTGTGGAACAAGTCGGACAAGCCGCTCCGGTTCCTGCTCATCGGCGGCGAGCCCATCGGCGAGCCGGTCGCGCAGCTGGGACCGTTCGTCATGAACACCGAGGAGGAGATCGACATGACCGTGAACGATTTCGAGGGCTACGTCAACGGGTTCGAGAAGGCCAGGCACTGGAAATCGCAGGCGATGATGGCTCTCGGCGTAGAGTAGGACAAAAAGAATGCAGAAATACACAGGGAAGAAGAAAAGGATCAGTTTCTTCGCTTTTTTTTTTCATAGATACGACTTTGTTTCATTAATTTTTCTCTTCTTTCGAACGATCACTGATCACTTTGTGTACATAGCTGCATAAGTTAATTCTTTCCTCCAGTATTGAAAGAATTTCTTAGGGAAAACATATTTGTCGATTTCGCCCCTCTTTTCTCTGTGGAAATTGGAATAGTCTTGAATTGAATAGAACAATTTGATTGCTCCCATTCTAAAATGGCCCATACTCTTTGTACTAAGCTCGAAAATGGAAGTCGAGCACTCGTCTGTAAATATTCGGTGGTGGGCTTCTTAAGTGTGTATATGATCCATCAGGCCACCAATGGTGTACAAGGTGTATATTGGGCAAAAGACACCAAATCAGTAAGAGCCTTTTTTTTTTTGAGACCAATCAGTAAGAGCCTATTGATAGAGCTCCGCGAAGGCTCACTGATTTGTGTCTTTTTTAGATTTCCGCAGCCCAAGACTCTTTTGCTGGGCCGCGTGGCTCGGCCCAAGGAACCCTGAACGTCGAAGGATACACGCTAACAAAGTCCAAACTAATTATGCGTGTTCGTTTCGCTGCTTTGCAGCGGCTGCTTTGCAGCAGTTACAGTGTTCGCAGTTATTTTTCTGCAGCCGCAGCCACAGCTGCAGCGAAACGAACAGGCATAATCATGCTAAATAAAAAACAAAGTCCAAAGTAATCAGTGATCACTGAACATTGAACTTTTGTTCCCATATTTTTTTTTCCAAGAAAAAAGGCTTTTCAATCATATGACAAAAAATCATTGAGTTTTACAGCGACGTACTCAAACGTGTCGATTGATGCCGCAACGAGGAGAAAATATCCTGCAAAACAGATGCGTGACTCATGATCTGACTAATGACTACCCCCAGGCAAGACGGCCTCCGCCTTCCAAGTGTGCGACCGAACCACACCAGTTGCTCCCTCGAGCTAACGCGCGGCCCTGCTTGTCCTTTTGTTTCCCGTGGCAGGCGGCCAAGCTTCGCTGCAGACGTGGGCTCCCACGGCGCCCGCTCATGCGGCTGCGCTTCGCCGCGGGGCGCGTGGCGGGCAGCACAGCAGCAACCGTCCACCGCCGCCAAGCGTGGCTGCCGTGCGCGCGCGGCTCCCAGATTCTCTCTACCCGTAGGCCGTAGCTAACTTGCTCACCGTCTCGTTCTCGCGCGCGGTGGCGACCTGGGGCGGGCCGTATCCGGCGTCCCGGAACGTTGGGAGGAATCGGGCTTCTCCCTGCCAGAATAATTGTGCCGGGCGACGGTGACTGCGCCGGCCAGGACGCGACGCCAGCGAAGCCGTTGAGCTGTCTTGAAGCCCTTGGCACTACACAACGTCCACCGGCCGCTGATTTTTATTTGTCACGTATCATATGATGCATATCGTTCGACGTTCGATAAGACGCTGCTAGTGTGTGAGATACTTCCAGCGTTACGTGGGCAAAATACGGAATGAGGATCACCTAAGCTGCAGATTCTATCTATACCACACGTTATGTATATTCAATGGCTGAAATGCACTGCATCAAAAAAATAATATTGTAACAACGTACCTTCATCGTTGGATATGCATGATGTATGGTGTAGATAGCATCTGCAGTTTAAAATGTTCACAGAAAATCCGCTTTATTCTATGTGTCGTGTCGTCTTAAGCCGTGCCCCCCACATTGTCACGTCCAGGACTTTGCAGATAATCGGGAGTCTGATACGTTGCATCTAGCGCCGAAGAAGGCTTAACGAGTGGCAGCAGATGGAACGTTCTTTATAGATCTTTTCTTCGGAGCCGCACGCCAGACTCCTGGACAGAATGCCTGCACCTGCCTACTTACGTGCCAGCATAAGGCGTCGGCCCGTGCCCCGCGACCCGTCCGTGGACTGGACCCGTGGTCGCGACTTGTGTCTCTGATCTTGTGGCGTGGAGGCGGGACAGCAATGAGGTAAAGGAAGTTGGAGACACCAATCATTCTGAGGCTGACTTCAACAGAGGAGCCAACACGCCATGCATATCCATTTTGCATTGTGAACCGGCACTGTGCATCACCGAAGAGGCGTCCAACAGAAGAGCCAAACACGATTGGAAATTTGCCTCGGAGGAGAGAGACAATGTAAAAGTAGATGCCCTCTCTCCTCAGAGGCATCTCACCCACCAACGAACTCGGGCCAGCGGCGAGGCGAGCAGCAGGCGCGAGCGGCCGGGCCAGCACGCGGCGTAGGAGGCGCGTGGGACGACAGGCTGCGGCCGGGGCGAGCAGCGCGCGGCCACGCTGGAGGCCGGCGACGCGCCGCGCGAGCTGCTGCGGCGGGGCGGAGAGGGAGGGGCCGGAGGCGGCGGCGGCTGCGGCGGCGCGCGGCACGCAGGGCAAGGGGCCGGCGGCACGCGGAGCGAGGGGCCAGCGGCGCGCGGCATGCAGCGGTGGGCGGCATCGACGGGAGACGGCGAGTAAGACGAACGCCATCAAACAAACAACATGTAAGCAGTACATAGAGCCTTGTTCTTGGTTGATTCAATGGAGCTTCCATTCTTCAGAACGATTGGGTAGACTAGATTTCTAGGTCTTTGAACTAATTGTTGTAGAAATTGCAAAATCAGTGTTGCAGGGACCATGTACTTGTTGTTTATTTCCAAGATCTGGACTGGGAGGTTGAGTTGCGGTGCCATTTACTTATAAATTGTGATGAATGTTCCATGTAATAGGTGCAGCCTACTACAGATTTGCTCGAGCTATGAGTTTCTGATGATAGTTCCTATGAGGGTGAAGGGCGCGTGCGTTCTGCCTTTTGAGCGGGAACGGAAATGGTCGTTGGCGGGAGGGCCAAAACTGCCTCCTCTGTTGGAGAGAGGACTAAATGGAATGCTTGCTAATCACTGTACACCTAAGGCAAACGTTTCTTTGCCTCTCCAAAATAGCTTCTATTGTTGAAGTCAGCCTGATGAAGAATCCTGTAACCATGAAGGCCGGAGGCGAAGAAAGTTGGAACGTTCTAGTAGTACACTCATTTGCTGCCGCTGCCGCTCTCGAGATCAGGTGATTGGCGAAGAATCTGTCGACGGCATGCGAAGATAGAAACGGCGCAGGATCATGCTCTGTTGCGGTTTTGACGTCATGCAGTCAGTAGGCAAGCACGGCTGCTAGTTGGCTGCTGGCTTCGATTCGGCCGACTTGCTTGTGCCGTGCATGCACCTGCCAGGGATCCGGATTACCGAACCAGTCAGCTGCTAACGTGTAATCCTCGAGCAATCATGCTACTCGATCCATACCAATCAACTCCAGCGACGATAGCATTTGATATTTCCGTGTCGGTTACGACGAGCCGTTACGCTACACAACACAGCACGAAGAGCCTGACATGCGAAAAAAATATGTTGAACCGGAGAAACAAGAAAACACGAGCGCAAGCAACCAGGGATTACGCTGGACTCTGCTTGCCCTGACCAGGAAACAGAACGTCCTCCCGACCGGGCGGCGACACGACGGAGTCGCCCCGCCACGAACAGTTGCGTTTTGCCACATCCGTGACAGGAAAAAGCTCCGCTTGGTGGCGTCAAGCCGAGGAGGAGAGTAGCTCGCGTTTCGCGTTGCCGGGAACGCGTCAAAATAGCGCTCCGCACCCCAACACCATGCGACAGCGCCGCCGCGAGCGGTTGCATCTCGGGGAGGCGCCGTCGTGCATGCGACGAGACGAGCCGAAAAGCACCTGCCGTCGCTGCGGTGCATTGATGAGCCAACCGCAAATCCCCTCGCCTGTCTTGCCCAATTGCGCGGCCGAATCCGATCAACCTCCGGCAGGCGGGTCCCCGCAAGTGGCCGTCCCGAGCGGGGCCGGGAAACGTGGAAAAGTCCGTGTGTCGTCGGGGCCCGGCAATGTCGACATGTCCGGATAAGACCCGCTCGGCACAGTCATAACCGTGGTCAGGCGGCCAAATACGCTGTCAGGTCGCCCCGTGCACCAACCACGGCAGCTCTTCGGCACGTCAAGGGCTGGTTCAAATGGGGGTGGCGGCGGAGGCGGGAGGCGAGAGGCCAGCGAGCACGTCGGCGTCGGCGGTGAGCGGCTTTATCCGGTTCTGAGCCGTGGGACCGTGCTTATCTGGATGCCAAATCGGCGCCGCGTGGTTAATCATGGAGCGCTGGTCGTTGGTCGCTCCCGCGTGGTGGCCTGGCAGCCAGGAGAACAAGTTCTGATTGTGCATATGCAGCACAAATAAGACCCGCCCCAGTAGATAGTATCTGACGTGGCACTTGGATTGTGACGCGTCACGGTTGAAACGTTCCGTTCCGACACTTGGAGCTCCATTCCAAATTTTAATTTCCCCTGCTACTATCCTATCTATCCCCCCGTTTTGAAATTTCTTTTTTAAGTCAGTGTGCTTACGTGTAAATGGCCTGGTGAACTCACTACCGTAATACTTTTTGGTTCTTAAATGGTTTCGTGTTCCCGCGCCTATAAAAGCAGCCGAGCTTTTTGGACACCACATTTGAAGCAGCAGCCGAACGTGAAGGCCCGCGCAACGCATAAACAAAGGTAAAAAGAAAACCTTGCGATTTCCTTCGGTCATGGACCCGCCACGCTGCATCTGGGAGAGCTCGTCGGAGGACGTGACGCGGCCGTTGCTGCCGGTGCACGACCACGCGCCGACGGAGGGGGCCCGGTCCTGCTGCTCGGGGCTCAGGGCGGTGCTCGCGAACAAGTACCTGGCCGTGGCGTCGGGCCCGCTGGCGTGCGCGCTGATCTGCACCCTGGCTGACCTGGGCGGCGGGCACCGGGCTGCCCGCAACATGCTGGGCGTGCTGGCGTGGGTGTTCCTGTGGTGGATCACGGACGCCGTGCCGCTCGGCGTCGCGTCCATGGCGCCGCTGTTCCTCTTCCCGGCCTTCGGCATCTCCTCCGCCGACGCCGTCGCCAAGGCCTACATGGACGACGTCATCTCGCTCGTCCTCGGCAGCTTCATCCTCGCGCTCGCCATCGAGCACTACAGCATCCACCGCCGCCTCGCCCTCAACATCACGTCGCTCTTCTGCGGGGACCCCGTGAAGCCGCACCTGCTGCTGCTGGGCATCTGCGGCACCACCTTCTTCATCAGCATGTGGATCCACAACACGCCCTGCACCGTCATGATGATGCCGGTGGCCACGGGGATCCTGCAGCGATTCCCGCGCGAGGGCGGCGGCGGCGGCGCCGCCGACGATCGCGAGGTCCGGCGCTTCTCCAAGGCGGTGGTGCTCGGCGTCGTGTACGCGTCCGCGATCGGCGGGATGTCGACGCTGACGGGCACGGGCGCCAACATCATCCTGGTGGGGATGTGGTCCACCTACTTCCCGAAGCAGCAACCCATCACCTTCAGCTCGTGGATGTCCTTCGCGCTACCCATGGCGCTCGTCTTGTTCCTCGCGCTCTGGGCCACGCTCTGCCTCATGTTCTGCTCCAAGAACACCGGGCGGGTGCTCTCTGCCTACCTCGACAGGAGCCACCTCAGGAGGGAGCTCAGCTTGCTCGGTAAGCTTTCTCTGCCTCTAGTTCCTTTGGTCAATGGTTACTACAGTACTCCTCTGCTTTCGTGAACATTCTTTGGTCAGATTATTAGTGAAGGCAGAAATATTCTGAAATGAGCCACGTGTTGGTTTTGATTGCTTCTTTCACAATCAATGAAACATAAGACTAGCGCTTGTGGCTGTTTAGCTCTCTGACGGGGTCTCCATCTTGATTTGTGACAGGCCCGATGGCATTTGCAGAGAAGATGGTTTTGGCTGTGTTTGGGGTAAGTCGCGCTTGTGCTTTCTGTGCCATTTCAGTATTCAACCAGCTTGTTTCTGAACCTCGTACGTACAACCAGACTTTTCCTGCTGTAACGAATCTCAACGGATCGATGTTTTAACTCTTGCAGAGTCTCATTGTCCTGTGGATGACCCGGAGTCTGACAGACGACATCCCTGGGTGGGCTGTCCTCTTCGACGGCAAAGTTGGAGATGGAACCGTCACTGTGAGTGTTGAAAGAATTACACTTTTTGACTTTTTTTAAGCGACAACAAATTGCCTCGTGAGCTCACTGAAAAGCAACTTGCAAAACGTACATGTAGATCCTGATGGCGACGCTGCTGTTCATCATCCCGAGCGGCAAGAACGACGGCGAGAAGCTCATGGACTGGGGCAAGTGCCGGAAGCTGCAGTGGAACATCATCTTGCTCCTCGGCGCGGGCTTCGCCATCGCCGACGGCTTCAAGACGAGCGGCCTGACCGACATCCTCTCCGAGGGGCTGAGCTTCCTGCGGGGCGCGCCGGCGCTGGCCATCGCGCCCGTGGCCTGCGTCTTCAGCGGCCTCATCACGGAGTTCACCTCCGACGATGCCACCACCACGCTCGTGCTGCCGCTGCTCGCCGAGCTGGGCAAGTCCATCGGCGTGCACCCGCTGCTGCTCATGGTCCCCGGCGCGATCGGCGCGCAGCTGTCGTACCTGCTGCCCACGGGGTCGCCGGGGAACGTCGTCGGGTTCAGCACCGGGTACATCTCCATCAAGGACATGGTGATTACCGGAATGCCGCTGAAAATCGCCGGCACTGCAGCTCTCACAATCCTACTGCCAACACTAGGTAATTAACTGCAGAAACCAGCACCGCTCAAATTTTATACAGCGTGTATAATCGTCATGTACTGATCTTTTTCTTATCTTGATGAGTTTCAGGCTCACTGGTTTTTGGCATGGATCAGAAGGTTTAGGACGCACAAGTTACAGTGCTTAGATGTTTTGGAGCATTTTAGACTGTACACTTGCTGGTTATCTAGACGCCGGTGTACAAAGATACAGTTAGTAGTTTGTTCAAGCTGTACAGCGCCATTGCGGCATTGCCCCGCCAAGGATACGGGCTCGTATTCTTTGTTTCATCCTTCAGTTAGGATAGGGATTTGTACTGTATGAGATCATATGTTTTTACGAAGTCTAAATCATGTATCAATTGCAATTCCAATCTACGGCAATCCCTGATCACTACAACAGCTCTCATGGAGGTGTGCTCCCTGGCAATTACATGCTCACTTTTCAAATGGCTCCATTGATAGATCTGTCTAAATAAACAATTGCAAGATGAGGATGCGGATACAGAATGATCCAAACAGTTGCTTTTCAATTGGAACCTTTCCGTGTCAGCTTACCGATGCTGTAAATGTCATGGAGCTTATCCTGCGTAACAATGGGCATCATATTAATCTTATTCTTATCCACTCCTCTTTTTAAATGAAGAACCTCCACAGGAGGCCCCTCATGGCCTAAACTGATGATTGAGCTAAGACAACAAATTATGCAAGAATGTCTGACTCACTATGTCAATAAGTGTATTTACATAGTAATTAGTAACTTATTGTCCATTATATTACTCAACTTATTCTTCCCTAAAATCATTTAAAAACATTCAACACTTGCAGGTGTGTGAACCAATGTACCAAGAAATGAAGTACACAAACCATTAAAAGACACCTCTTTGTTTCAACAAGCATAATAGATAGCTCATCTAAATCTTTTGTACCTTTGAATATACTCCCTCGGTCCAAAAAAAAGTGGCACTCTGGGTTTGATTGACTATGTTTTCTTCCTGTATTTGACCAACGATAAATTCGATCAATTTTAATAATGTATAAATTATATATTGTAAAAACATAGATATAAATCTCATGGTGTCGACTCCAAGCCCATGCGTGCAAAAGGCTGAAAACATTCGTGGCCTATTGGGCCAGTAGGGCTTTCTTTTATTTCGTTTTTTTTGTCAGGTCGTATGGGCTGACAACTAATAAAAAATTGAGCCCAATCCAGGTAATCTAGGGCCGACTGGGCTACTCTTCTCTCCGTGATCAACCAACCCAAGAACAGGTAGGTCGCCCTCCAGCCACCTCGGCCTCTTTGTGCTGCGTGGAAGTTTAAAGAGCGACATTGTTTCTTTCCTTGATCAGAAAGTATGGAGCTCGGCGAAAAGATGTGTCGTGAATGACCGATTCAATCGATTCCTCATCATGAAGCCAAGGTCGCCACATACCGTGCCAGAACGGCCCATGCCGCTAGTCGAGGCCTCCGCTTCGTGGCATTCACTTGCACAGTATCACGCCACCGATCGCGGCGAACGCAGTTAATACTCCTGCGGCGCGGTGCCCGGCGGCGAGCATGGGCTGTTGCGTTCCATCCGGCTACGCGCCGAGGTCTCCATGATCCAGAGGAGAGGAGTGCAGAACAGTGCAAGCCGGCTTGCTGCGCGCGCGCGTCTCCTCTGTTCCCGCCGAGACGGCGAGAGCAAAATCCTGCGTCGTCGTCGCGAATTGCACGGAGTCCGGATCCTGGCCCGCGCCCGCGCCATCAGCTCACGTCGACCGCACCTGGTAACCGAACGCGTCCCGGGCCCCGTCCGGCGGCTGAGACGATCGAGAGCGTCCGCGCTTGCACGTTCCACGCGGTGGGGGCACCGCCCGTTCGCGGCAGGCCCGCGGGGCCGTTCCCGCTCGCGGTGGACGGAAGGCGCCACACACAATTGATTGATGGCGTGATGCGTGGTGTGCGTGGGGGGTCATAACGACGTCGCCATCCTACAGATAGAGAGGCGCGTCCCGCTTGCATTCGTGTTTTGTTCCTTTTGTCTGCCGGCCGAGATTACTGTAGGCCACGCATAATTGATGAGCATGTGGGGGGCGCGGCCCCTGCTTGCTTCACGTCGGGCGTCGGCGGCGTCTTTGCTCGGGCGCTCGGCGTATTGATGGCGGCGCCTACCCAGTGCGTGTACGTCGCCGTTGCATTGCCGCCGTGTCGCGGCGCGCGCGGAACGAAAATACTTGGAAGGCCGGAAGGAGGACGCGAGGAAGACGGTCCGGTGAAGAGCCGGTTTACACGTACTACTACGTGCTGGACATGGACGTGCATTGATGTCTGAGGATGGTTACGAACGGGGGCTGCGATCGAGGAACATGCCATGCTTCAGCAGTTCTCGTTATGGGCATGCATGACATGACGTGGACAAATACTTCATTGAAAATGTACATGCATGTCATGATACTACTCCGGATATGGAAATGTACATGCATGTCATGGAGCATTCCATTTCGGGATCTTACTAGCTAGTACTACTCCTAGCTTCTCTTCTTCCTGCAGGGATGACGGCTGACAACGGATGATCTTTGGGAGAAGCTGGATAGCTAGATAGGCGTGATCATCGATCGATAGATTATTGCACTTTGACCTGTTTTTCTGATTGTATTCGTGTGTAACTGATGAGACGTTGACTATACATTTAGTTCTTCTAGAAAGCTGGCTGTTTTGGCGTTGAATTCAGCTGTACACTGTCGAAACTGCTGACTTTCCCCCGGTGGGCTATTTTTTGTCTATATAAGTTGTTGACCTTCCCCTGCAGGTAAATTTGTCCACATTGGTTCTCTGAGGAGGGGAAGAAGTCTGCTTCCACCACTTCAAGCCGACTCTCCCAGATTCCCTGTGCCACTGAAACATCAAAGAAGAATGTTTGTGGAAGAAGGATGACATGAATAGGATGGGGCGGCTTTATTTGCTTGTCCCGGAAATCTGGACTACATCTGACCAAGAGCGTGGTCCTTGACGTACCATTTCCTCCTAGATTGTCTCATCCGATCGGTTAATACTACAGTATGTATATCACATAAGCATATTCCATCATGATTTGTATAGTAGCTAGGTTGTCTCTGTTTAGGGTCAGGGGCGAAGCCAGACTTGTGAGCCACCGGTGTCATCACCAATAATCAACGGGGTCATTTGCTCGTGAATACTGATTCAGCACTGATTTTACAAGGGACATGCTAAAAATCATCGGTGTCAGCTGACACCGGCAACTACACGTAGCTTCGCCCCTGTTTAGGGTTTACCGTCACACGCACTATTAGGCGGTGCAGGGAACATTTCTGTTTACCTTGCCAAGTCAAAACCCTGCAACTCGGTGAAGCGACTGTAATTTTATATTGGGACTGTCAAATTAAACATGAACAGCTACTTTTGCAAAAAAAAAAAAAAAAAGGCATGAACAACTACAAACACATCTTACTCACATGAATTAATTCAACCAAAGCAATGCAAGCAAGTTGATTCACATGAGCACAGTGGCGAAGCTAGACTACAGGTTATGGTGGTGCCATTACAGGATTTTATGCTTAAATTTGAAGCAACTAGCTGGTCAAAATAAGCATCTTAGTGTTAATAATTTCGGCACCAGGGTACCACAACGTGGCTTCGCCACTGAGCAACCGATCTTTAGCTGGCTAGCTGGGGCCTAGCCTAAGCAGAGGAAACGTGGCCGGATTGCGACGTCGGGGAGGAGGGGGAGAGAGAGATCGGCGCGCCCTGTCCTCTAGGTTGGAGGTGGATGGGATGGATCATGGACGCGCTCTCCTTTTCCATGTGTCCAAAATTGAATGTATCCGGTCTGCCCCCCTCTCAGCTTGTCCTTCCGTGCAAGCCCAACAACATCACTGTTGTACGCATCACACCACCACACCCTTCTTCTCTGGCCACTATTTCCCATTCAATGCCGTCACTGTTTGCGAGTTATTGCTTATACCTTGAACCCACTCTGTCTGCTCGGATCCTCTACCTCCTTGCATCTTCTAGCCCATCCAGATACATGCATGAGATCAAATTCTAGTGTCCGGAAAAAGATCGATGCACATGCTTCCTTGTTCGTCGGCGGCGAGGTTGCACGGCCGTCCAAACCATCCGGCGGCTAATTACATACACCTGACTCGTCAAACACGTTGTTAGACGACGCAGGTGAGCTTGAAGAAATACCAGCTCCGAACACACGCGCACCGGACGGAGAAAGAAGGCATGTCGCGGTCGCAGGTGAAGCTGGCAAAGAGAAGCTATGAATGCTCGATTGATCACGCGACCTCCTTTTGGTTGGGGCCGTGGGCCTGGCCGCCAAGGACACGTAGGCTAGGGTTAGGAGCGATGTACTATTAGGATGTCTGCCTCTGCCTCTGGCTCAATTACCCTTAAATCCCCACCGGCTAGGTACAGTGATGGCATCAACTGCCTAATTAATTCTGGAACAGTGGATTGGATGCCTAGCCGCTTAGGGGGCCACCTACACTCTTGTGTGTGCACGGTAGGTAGATGAAGGCTCCTCTTGTTACTGTCTAGAAATGTAGTACTTCCTCAGTCTAGAAATGTAAGAATTATTTCAAGATCAAATTGTAAAG
This sequence comes from Eragrostis curvula, assembly GCA_007726485.1. Classification (NCBI taxonomy): domain Eukaryota; kingdom Viridiplantae; phylum Streptophyta; class Magnoliopsida; order Poales; family Poaceae; genus Eragrostis; species Eragrostis curvula. The sequence goes on along the minus strand of CM017441.1, from coordinate 22,243,407 downwards.
AAAAATAGTAGTAGCACTTCCTCAGTCTAGAAATGTAAGAATTTTTTAGTTTACTCGAAGTCAAACTGTCTCAAATTTGATCAATAATGCAGGTGAAACGGCCTAACACAGAAATACAGTCACAAATGAGTATCGTTAGTATCGATAATGTGGACAAATTTTGTGATCAGTTAAACTTTGCTTGCATCTATATGTTTCCAGTATTGTTCTCAAACGGATGTTGCTTGATGCCCATATTTGTCTCGAAAAACACTTTATAGTTTATACTGATACAAACAACCAACTTTGTAATTTCAGTGGAATTTTGGACTATATTTGTTTGATTTTCAGTTTATTTTAATTTTTACTCCTCAGTATTGCCATGCACTCTAAGAGAACGCATTTCAAGTTTGATTTTAGATAGTACTCAGACTACGTATCGAGGCTGAACATGCTTATATATATATGCACGAAGAGTGCAATTCTTTTAGGACTAGGTTTTTATGGCAACTGCAGCGCCCAGCAAAGACATTAACACAAATTGTAAGTGGCAAATGCCCCTTGAATTTCTCCTATTGTAATGTAGAATATGATAGATACATGTCTTTGCCGGTTCATCATTAATTGAATAAAAGAGTGTGTAATTATTTAAAGAACTAACCCTTTTGCTTCCTTTGAAGCATAAATGGTTTAAACATGTACTGCACCTTTGAAATGTTTACACCATTTTAATTCTATCCAGCCTATACATCCAGAAGCATAATTAAGACACTTCTAATTGTTAATGAATGCATGTAGAATTATTTCAAGATCAAATTGGTACTAGTAGTCTGTTGTCCTACCTGACCTGTAGAGAAAATTGATGTCTTGTTCCAAGATTCCCTATAAGGGCTCCATCAATCCACAGGAATTGCACGGACCATCTAATTGATCACAACAGTGCCTTGCAGCTGGTAAAGGCCGCCGCTATAGGTACTGTGCACGCTTTGAATGCAGTGTTTGAATTCATATTATTCAATAGTGACCACATTTTTTTCTCAGGTGTTATGTATAAGCATCATCGTGGGTGCAGAAGAACAGCAAATAATACGGAGTATATGGTAGCTTGATGGTAGAATCTATTAATGGTCAATCAATTATAAACATGATGCACATTGTGAAGCTATAGATGGCTGCGTGATATCACAGTTTATACTTCGGAGAGAAAACAATTTCATGTGCTACGTTTGCGTCATTGTATGCATGTCGTGCGAAAGCACTGTTACTGTAGTAGCCAAACTTCTCTAACTTTAATTCATGCGAAGGCAGGGTTAGTACTGCGGTTGAATTACATAGTGGAGTATTTACATGTAGTACATGGAAGCATGCCCTGGGTTACAAATGGCCGGACCGGGTGGCCATTTGACAGAAACGCCCCGGCATGCATGACCGATAAGTCCAACTGAGTTGATCAGCGCCGTACATTTATATATATGTACATTGCCGTAGCTGGTGGATGATTTAATGTGTGAAGAAATTGTTAGATTAATTATGTCAAAGGTAATGAGCAACTTCTGAGATTTTTCTCTGTGCTAATTAATAATCAAGCTTTCACTCATCCGGGCCTGCCGGCTGGAATCTATATGTTTCAATGTCGTAAGTTGCAGGCGTTTAGTCCAACATAAGTGGTACTGGCCCAGGTTTAATATGCGCGCACAACTGTACTTGGTACTACAGCAATATATTTCGCATGGTTCCCCATATTTTTAACAGTTTCTTGTCAATCAACAATAAATTTCAGGAAAAGACGACCAAGCGTTCCAAATATTGGCGGTCTCTTGATCCAAGGTAGAGGAACTTATTTTTCTCTCAGAAATGTAAATATTGATCCCTCGATACACAACTTTCATGTGAGTAAGTACGTGTGACCACTGACCACACCCCATTTACTACGATTACAACGCATGGTCCCATGCTTATTTGCTGTCAAGAACCACCATCTTCCTTCGAGATGCGGCAGCAACACATTCTCATTTACTTCTCCGCAGTTTTCCTTGCTACAAGAATGGTTGCTCTCAGCGGCGTACCACGTCCTCCAGTCCCCCTCCCTACATCCGGTGGCGTCGGCCGGCAGCGTCCGTCGTGTCGCTGCGATCGATGGGGACTTGGGGGCACCTGGTTGGCTGCTGGGTGTGGCTCGATCGGCTCGGCCTCGGCTAGCTCGAACCTGAAAGCCCCGACCGCGACACAGGAACCCAGAGGCAGGTCCTGCTGGTGCATCAGCCTGTCACCTGTGCCTCCCTCTAATCCCAATTCCGAAGTGATCTAGTACTAACAACTGGCAGTACATTGTCTATCCTACACCATATAATTAATCGACATGGGTAAGCTGGCCAGTAGTGCAATTGGACTTGAGCCAAATTTGTTCAGCTTGTATTTAGGTCATTGTTTGTTGCGCTAGCTATATTGTGTTGAAACTCGGTTCCTCGATCGTCTTGAACAAGACTATTGTGTAGGTGTATTAAAAAGTTTTCAAAGAGGTAGAAAAAGAAAATTGCACAACCCAAACAGTATATAAATGTCTACACAAATTATCCACATACTAGTAACAAAAAGTACCACTCCCTCAAGATATGATAATTTTGTGCTATCATATGACCTAATTATGTCAACGTAAAAAACAGAGGTAATACCAGAGGAATCACAAAAAAAAAAGGTAATACCAGAGGAATCACAAAAAAAAAAAAAAGGTAATACCAGAGGAGCAATACAAAACGTTAGGCCATATATACGTAGACTTTTCGATCCTACCATAGCTATGTATTTTTTGACCGTATTGGATCCTTGACGCAGTGCCTTTACTTGTCGGTGTCCTGATTGCAACACGGCAAATGGCACCGTCACTAATACGTGTCCGGTGGGCCCTCACCTGAGAAAACGATATGGCAAGATGTGTACGTACAAGTTAAATATAATATATAGTATAATCAGATGTGCACGTAAATGAATTGTGCATAAACTTTTTTTTTGAACTGCTCCGCAGAGGAAGGAAATGAAAAACCGCCAGAATTTTAACAACTGGACAAAACGTTAAACAGTGGAGTACATGCACCGCTTAAGGTACCCTTTTTTTTTTTTTATCTCAGATAGGTACTCACTTATAATTTTCCTATAAGTCTTGGTGTCTGATCTTGAAGCACAATTGATTATCTAAAATATGTCGCTCTAATCACAGATATTTTTGTTTCTTACTCCCCCATCCCTAAATATAGGGATTCTAAGTTTGGTCAAAGTCAAACTTTGTTAGATTTGATCAATTCTATCTATAAAAATAAAATATTTTGAACAAAAAGCAATACATATTTTGATGGTGGTTTTTAAGGTGAATCTAATGATATAATTTAGACTTTGTAAATGTTTATCAATATTTTGTTATTAACAGTCAAAGTCAAAAAATTTGACTTTGACCAAATCGAGAATCTCATATATTTAGGGACAACAGGAGTAAGTATAACTTCTCACACTGATCAACGTTGGAACTCTAGGTCCCATATGGTTAAAGTTCGCATTGACGTCAAACACATCATGATCCCATATTGTTTTGATCGATCAATTTTATTAGATATATTGTTTAGATTGAACAATGGAAAATGTGGTTTTAATCTTAAGGGTCAATGGAAATGATATTTCTCATATGTTATATTAATATTTGGCCAAAAAAAAGCCATCATGAATAACCTCCACATGGAAATGATATTTCTCACATGTTCATTCTAGAGCCAAAACAATTACCGCATTACTTAAAAATATTACTCACAATTTTATTATGAAAACATAGTCCAAAATACCTTCCACATATTTTAAAAATTACCTACCATTATCATTTGAATGAATAGCCCAGAATACGTATATAGAAATTCATCAATTACGCAGAATTGATCAGTTGAGACACGCTTATGGACCCTTTGAATTCCATGAGACTCCTACTAAATCTACCTATTTTTCACGGAAGATACTTGGGGAATCACATGTTTTTCACATAGGGCCTTCACGTCCAAACCAAAACTTGAAAAATTGCGAAGACAGAATTTTTCCTAGTACTAAGCAGATGCCTCTTACACTCTAAAGCGTAGGCCCAGTCCTTGTGAAAATCAAGGGTTTGCAAGAAATCCTCACTCTTTTTGCATGAATCTCATGACAAATCTATCTATACAGAACATATGGCATGTTTGGCACGGCTCCTCTTAACTTCGTATCTCCTCAATGAACTATAAGTCGGTAAGGCCACATTATTTTGGCTTCGCTCTGCCTCCGGCTACTCTCCCAATGTTTTTTTTTTTGGGGGGGGGGGGGGGGGGCATGACACTCTAGCGAGGATCAAAGAAGCCCTCCGAATTCCGAAACGCGTCCTAAGAAATGTGCTCTTTTTGTAGGGAAAAAAATTTGCCCTCAAGTCCGTGAACGAGTGACAACATACGTACAAGAATAGTGCCAGCTTCAAAATGAAATCAACCCACACGAGCCGTTCCTCTCTTCTGGCCCAAGCAGGCACTCGACATGGAAGCTCCACGGTGAAATGTTTGACGCTCGTATAGTCGTATCCACGCTCCCACGCGTGTCACCCTATAATAACCCACCCTCGCCAACCACCTCGCCGCACAAACCACCACACAGGTGCCCACCTCTGTAGCAAAGAGTAGAGGCGCGCAAGCAACTGCCGCCATGGAGAACCCCTACACGAGCTTCTTCAGGAACCAGCACCATCACCACCAACGCTACTACTATCAAGCCGCGGCGCCGCCGGCGCCGGCGCTTGCTCCACCGGCCGCCGCCTACTCCCTCCAGTTCTTCTCCACGCCGCTGGCTGCGCCGACGGCGGCGTATGCACCGCCCTCTCCCCCGCTCCGGGAAGCGCTGCCCCTCCTCTCGCTCGCCCCCGCCTCGCGAGAAGAGGAGCAGCGCGGTCGTCGGGCAGAGGCGGATTCCGACGAGGACGGCGAGGACGGTGAGGAAGAGGAGGAGGCGGGGCCAGCGAGCAGTAACCACGGCCAACATCGCGGCGGCGGGCTCTTCGCCGACCTGAACGCCAAGGCGGCGGGCGACCCGATGGACGTGGAGTCCGCCGTCGACGGCGTCCCCGCGGCGGGCGACGTGACGGTGGCGCTGCGCATCGGCCTGCCGACAATAACCAGCGCCGGGCTGACCGATCTCGTCTCGGGGCTCTCGTCCCGGCCGAGGCCACAGGACGACGGCGCCGAGGACGACGACGACGTGGCGAATGACAGAGAGAACGGCGGCGGCGGTGAGGAGGAGGAGGAGGCCGCGGCGGCGCCGCTAGGGTTCCCGTCGACGCCGATCGGGCGGCTGAACAAGGGGCAATACTGGATCCCGACGCCGTCGCAGATCCTCATCGGGCCGACGCAGTTCTCCTGCCCCGTCTGCTTCAAGACCTTCAACCGGTACAACAACATGCAGGTAAGCCGTGAGCCAACGTCCATTAATTCAGTGTTCCGTTCTACTACTTGCTTCATCGATCTATCTACTCATGCATGCACCTTTGTCTCCTCTTCTTGTTTTACTATTTGTTACTGCTCCCAACCACTAACAATTTAGAGGCCTAACGATTTAAAGTGGCTTCCTCTAAGGCAACTTTGATTTACAAACTGAAATGAGCGCTCCTCAATTTTCTGTTGGGCTCATTTCTTTCATGATCAATAAATTGTGCTTGATTGCATTTACATAGATATCTATTTTAGTTCTATCTGCTTGAACGGAATAATTTTGGGTGTTGCTAGTGTCGCAAAGGCAATTTCGCTCTGATAACTTACATGAGTGCTCTCCGCAATTTTGGGTTCATTTCTTTCATCATCAGTAAATTGTGCTTGATTGCATTAATCATTATCTGTTGCCAGACTATATGAGTCGATCCCAATAATTGGAATTACCTTATTACAATAAATGATGTGGTGCAGTGTCAGAAGGTTATTTAATAAAGTTTCTACAGCCCTGAAACAAGTTATGAAATGAACTTGTTGCTGTAAATAACCGCAGCTCCTTGTCGGGACAAAGTGGAACAATACATGACATACCCATATTTCCCGTCTATAGAAGTAGCATAACAATGATCTGATCTTAAAAGTGCCATAACCGTAGGTGCATATGTAGTCGTAGATCCATATCCATTTCAAAAATCTTTTATTTTATTTTTGAAGTATACCTTGTTAGATGCATATTCTCGCTCCGTTTGTTTGGACAAAGGAATTGTGAAGGAGCAAACAGTTGTTCTTCCACCATTCCAGGGCGCATGTCCTTTGGTTTAGCTAGCGCTGCTCATGTGAAAGAGTACCTTAGATGCATACACGTGCTCATGCATACACGTGCTCGTGCCTGGCCTGTCCCTGCCCTGCTGGCCGGCGATTAAGCGAAGAAGGCCGTAGCGGCCGCCGGCGCTTTTCGTGTGATTGAACAAGACGGGCACGGCCAGCAGAAGCCATGCATGCACGCACGCAACTTTTATGCTTTTGCGAAGGCGTTGGCTTTTCCTCTTTCCTTTTGAAACGCATGCAGGCGATCGCTGTGGAGATCGCAGTGGGGATCTCTCTTGTGATTTATCCAAGCATACGTACTAGATGCTTCATGCATGAAGCTTTAGTCGTCAGATAGTGTGTGTCTGACCTGAATATCTGATGCAAAAGTTGCTTCTGGTGGTCTCTGAATATCTGATCGTCCTGTCCTCCACCACCACACCACTCGGTATCACTGTTCTATCGCTGATCATGTGGTGTGAGCTTTGTTTTTGTCTACTGGTAACTGATATACAAGATGATCGATCAGCAGCAGTTCATGACAGCAATCTTTTTTTCTCTGATTTGTTTTGCACTGGTTAAGCATTGACTTGGGAAGCGCTGCCTCTGGCCTTCCCGTCCCCCAAGAACTGAAAGAGATGTGCAGTACTCTTTGCTGTAGCTTACCTATGCCGTCTCTGCCACGCTCACTATGCGCAGACACGACAATCACGTACTACGGCACACCACTCTCTTTCTCTCTCAGCTCCTTCCGAAAGAAACAACGGAAACACACAAGCAAAGGTCTCGCTCTGGCCTGGAAGCTAGCTAGCCAGCCACACAGCCCTCACTTTCAAAAGCTACATTGGCCTCTGCACTCATGCGGTTTCTCCGGTTTCATCGCCATTCGCCACTGTGTATATGCTTTGCAAAATAAAGCCTGAGAACTAGTATAATACATGTTGTGACCGGAGGGAGTACGTACTGGTCTACTGGAGCGAGGAATGTAGTCGCGCGCGTCACCTCATGCATGATCCAATGATCACATGAACACCCACCCTGAACTGATTTGCAACATACGATCATGTTGTAGCGATACATGTCGCATTGTCTAGTAGTACTAGCAGTATTCTACATCGTACAATTACCTATGAATCGATTGTTTGTGCTTCTGGTACGGTCTTACGTACGTACGTAGTACTATGTACTACTTTGACGATGATGTTGATCAAAATATATACTGCTGCAGATGCACATGTGGGGTCACGGGTCGCAGTACCGAAAGGGCCCCGAGTCGCTGCGCGGCATCCAGCCGACGGCGATGCTGCGGCTGCCGTGCTACTGCTGCGCGCCGGGGTGCCGCAACAACATCGACCACCCGCGCGCCAAGCCGCTCAAGGACTTCCGCACGCTGCAGACGCACTACAAGCGCAAGCACGGACTCAAGCCCTTCCTCTGCCGCCGCTGCGGAAAGGCCTTCGCCGTCAAGGGCGACTGGCGCACGCACGAGAAGAACTGCGGACGCCTCTGGTACTGCCTCTGCGGCTCCGAGTTCAAGCACAAGAGATCGCTCAAGGACCACGCACGCGCCTTCGGCCACGGCCACGGCGCCGTCGGCGGCGCCGGGTGCGGCGGCCTCGACGACGACGACGACGGAGCCGTCTCCGACGTGGAACACGAAGGAGGCGCCGCGGCGGCGGCCAGGTGATCGCTTTGAGATAAATCGATCAAGATGATGAAGCTCTCTTCGGATCATGCATCACCCTGCAGCTGCAGATCGATCGATATGTACGCACGTACTTGTTCACGTACGTGTAGAACATGTGTTGGACTTGTACCATAAGAGTTGATGGTGAGCTGATCGTTTGTTTCATCTGTACTTGCTGTGTTTGGTTGGGGGTGAAGGGTGGTACTACGGGAAGCCTCCTGCGACTACTGTCTGTGGTTGTCTCCGTCACCTTACCCAGACAATACAAACGCAGTTGTATTAGAACGCAACTAGTCCTATCAGACATAGACACCTGTGTGCAGACACATACGTGGAAGCACGCACATATACAATCTCATTTATGAACACCTACGAGAGATTGCAACAAATTATCATTAAAAGAATAATTTTAATCATAAATAGAATCCGGATAGGTTGGTTCTATCACAGTGAATATCCTTGGTTTTGGTACCAAATTCTCCAGTTTTTCGTGAAAATAGTGTTGAAGGTTTGATGCTTGTTGCTCATTGGAAGTGTTACATAATATAGCTTTGATATTGCTTCAAATATATTGTCTGTGTTATTTAATTAAAACATTTTCAGGAATTTCTGAAATCCAAATAGCATCGACAACAATTTTCATGTTTTTCATATTGGGGATTGTCTATTTCAGTCGAATAATTGTGTACCTTAAAATCATTAAATAAATTTCCAAAGTTCCCGGTTAACATATTGTGTCTATATTTCATTTGATCCTTCAGCTTTGCATGCCCCATGTGGAACCAAACATATGAACCTCATTACCTCCCTTTAATTTCCTGTTCCAGTCAAGTTTTTACTATAGTCCCCCTGCTCTTTTATGAGCAAGCAACCCAGCATCCTTGCAGGAAGGCTGTTCGACATGTCCCATTGTTTGCATGCCCCAGAAAAAGGAAAAAAAGCGCCAGGGCTTGTAGCCGGAGATGCTTCCAAAAACGAAGAGGTTTCCCATTTCCATCCCAACATGCTTAATACACAGACACAGTACTTGCATGGAGCACGTAAAAAGCAGAGGAGACAGGAGAACAAAGCAACCAATGGAGAGCAGAACCCCAAGGATCTTCTTTTCATGATGAGATCGGGGAGATAGTTCAGACGGAGAGGATCAACTTTTTGGGCGCACTTGAGGGCTCGCGAATGGCCGACAAAAATATGTCTAGGCAAGCTTGATGGATGGAACGTCGGATAGATTCGGATGCGTCGTCGACACACATACCATGAGACAGACGTTCGCGTCAAAATGATGAGCTTTTCCTGCGCCTCTCGGGCAGAAAGGGAAAGGTGCTGCAGGAGAGAGAATCAAATCAAACGGGGACGACCTTGTGATCGTGGTGTTTCAGTCTTGGGCGCCTGGAATATTAGACTTTCAGTATGAGGAAACGTCGCTGTCTGTGGTCTTGCATGCTCACGACGGCTGAGACTACCCGCACTGGTTACGCTATCCCGACCTCCAGGTCGGGGAATAGCGTAAAAAACTCCTGCAGCGGAGGACGCTAAAGGGACCGCTACGGTAGCGGTCGCTCCCGTGAACGCCAATCCTGGCGGCATAGCGAGCTCCCGCTATACACGGCGCGGGCCCACCTCGGACGCAGAGACGCAACTGCTTCGCGCCTCCTCTGCTGCCGCACCGTCACGAGCCGCCGCCGGGAAAGATCGACGCCGGGGAGAGTGAACAAATCGAATCGAGGCACCAAGAACAAATCAAGTACAAATCGAGCCACCAAGAACAAATCAAGCATAAATCAAGCACAAATCCGCCGCAGCCACCAAGAACAGAGAAAGGAGAGGGGAAAAAATCGAGCACGAATCCGCCGGTGGTGCGCTCGAAGGTCTCCTTGAAGCGCGCGGCGGTGGGCTCGTCGGGCCACTGGAGGAAGCGCGGCATGAGGACGGACTTGATGGCAGCGCAGACCTCGAGGACGGCCACGCGCTGGCGGACGGGGCGGAGCGGCCACGCGCTGGAGACGAGGCGGAGCGGCTCCCCCGTGGCGAGGCTCCAGAAGCAGACGGCCACGCGCTGGCGGACGGGGATGGCGGCGCGGAGCATGGTGTCCTCCTTGGCCACGGCGGCGCCGAGCGCGTCGCAGATCATGTCGAAGGTCTTCCGGTGGTGGTGGCCCGGTCCGGCGGAGGCGCCGCCGCCGCCGCGCGTCGGGGACCCGGACGCCGCCGAGGCCGCGGCGTCCTCCCCCGCGGAAGCGGCCACGACGACGGTGGTGGCGGCCGAGGCGACTCCGCGGTGGAGCGAGGAGGGGACGGGGCCCTGGAGGCCAAACCCGGCTGCGGCTGCAGCGCGGCGGGCGGCGGGGCCAGGAGGAGGAGGAGCAGCAGCAGCGGCGGGAGCATGAGGGGACGGAGGAGCGAGACCGGTGGGAAGGGAGCGAGATTGGGGATGGAGCGACCGAGCGACGGGAACGAAGACGGGAGAGGAAAATGTAAAAAAAATCTATCTTGTGGGCCCAATGTGATGGTAGTTGGTATAAAGGTTCAGTATAGAGGTTCACCGCTGCAGAAAAAATTGGATAAAGTTGAGAATCTCCCAGGAATATTCTGTTAGAGTTGGAAATAGAGGTCCAACCACTGCAGATAATCTGAGCGTGGATGTTGCGTTTGCGTGTGCGCCACACAGTTAAGACTAAAAACGTTTCTGTGATCCACGGTTGTCAATATGTCTTTAATTTCACGATATGGCTGCCCCACTATATTTGATCTGTGTGAGTTTAAATTGAAATTTATAAAGTTCTGGAAGAGACTTTCGTTTGTTAACACCGGTCCGAGTCGGCTTTGTATTGACCCGGCGTGCAAAGCAGGGTACGATCTTGAGGTGCTGCTCGAATGGTCATCTCAGTTCAGTGTTTCAATCCGTCCGTCAGTTGCTCTGCCAATGCGCGAATAAACCATGCGTGCGTCGGAGAGATTCGGGTCGCAGAGAGGTGTGAGAGACTGCAATCTTTCTCCTGTTCTCTCTCTCTCCGCTCAGGTCCATCTCTCTCTCAACTGGTCACTCTCCTCGGCCAGTCGTCCACGGCGCCGTACTACGCAGTGCATCTTTTTCAGGCTGTCAAATATCCACCTGAATATCTCTGGAGATGGAAATTACAGTGTTGCCCTAGACTGCTCTGTAACGTCTCGTCACCGCCCAGCCAACTCCAGCCTTTGCCTTTGCCGTGAAAAGTTGGGCGAGCAAAGCTGCAAAAGTATAATCTAACTGCAGGTGATCGAGTGAAAAGAATCCATTTAAGAAATCTGAGTAACAGTAAAAATCGTTTCCAGAACCAAGCTGCGTAAACTGTCATTTGTGAGCATGCATACTTTTCAAACTTCAATGTTTGGCTGATGATGTTGGAATAATATTTTAAAGTTCAAATCAAACTTAAATAATATCCAAACTCAATTAAAAGTAGAAAAGATTTGTATTTTCTTTCATTTACCTGTTGGTAGCTGCGAGAAATGGCAGCCCACAATTGTTACTGAACAATTTTTTTCAAAAATTTTTTTTCAATATTTCAGTCTCTGTATCAAAATTCGTGTAGTTATTCATTATTACAAGACCATAAACGAGAACCATCATTAACAAAAATCACACAAAGTTTGACACCATTTTTCAAACAAATTGAAGTCTATTGTTAAAAAACCAGCCATTTCTACTGACGACACAAAGTTGTTACTGAACATAGGCATGTCTACAACTCTTCGTAATAATGCTATGCACCGTACCTTTCCCCGGTGGCCCGGCCCGGCATATCGTGCTCGGCAATTAAGCATGCTTGTGGAGACGACTGGATGCATCAAACACGCTGATGATTAACGTTGCACAGGGTGCTAATTGTGCGCTGATATTATGTTGCAGACTCCACCCATGGGCCATGGCGAGAGAACGTCGACCGGCAGAATGGTAGGTCGATCTCTGCGCGATTAATTGCGTGTATCTGCCCTGCAACAGTGAACACCGGATACTTCGTTGTGCAGTCCCCATGATCCAACGAGCACACGTTCAGATCCTCTGAATTGCCGGTCAAAATTCAGAGGGCATACTGTAGCCGAAATTACTTCCTTTCTCCACCGTCTGATGTAGAATAGATGATTCGGATTGAACGCTACAGTACAAATGCTACAGTCCAGAAATTCGTAACAGTAATCCGGGTAACTGTTTAAACAGTATCAGCTACAGTAGTAATTCAGAGACCTGTGCTCTCCCTCACACAAATACTGTAGCATGCTATCTGAACTGTTAACGCTACTGCAGTGGATCTAAACCCAGCGAGCACAACGACATACAGTAACGAAGCGACAGAAAGGATTCAGGTAAACGATGGCCATTACTCTCTGGCCCCGTCGACTGGAGCCGGGTGTCGCACGCTTCGCTTGGCTGCATGGCCGTAAATGTCAAGACCGACTCAACTGTTAAACAACAGCAGGGACGGAGTAGAACAAGCCCGGGTCAGCAACGTTGTTCCAAATTGCCACGCACTGCTGCTGTTCGAAATTACCAACGCTGCATGCATGAGAACAAATTCTTCATCTCTCATCGGGGAGGCGAATAAATTGCTAGACTTGTTGGTGTCGGAACCTTGTTGGGCCGTTTGTCCTTCTCACCACCTTTTTGCAATTGCAACCAGGCCGTTCAAGGCTAGTAGTTTTTTTTTCGAACAATGCGTTCAAGGCTAGTAGTACCGAGCCCATATAAAGCCCATACACCGTCGCGTGTCACCATCAGCGAGCTCTTCCTTTTTATCACCGGGACATGCGGAGGTCATTCGTCTGACGGCTCACGCCATGGCGCGATCCCTGCTGACACCGCCCCTAACCTACTGCTCGCCGCTACCTGTAAACAAGTTCTCCCTGCCGCCGTGTGGGCCTCGCCGGAAAGCCGCCGCTACCCGATGGCCCCTGCGCGTGCGGGTCAGAGCAACTGAAGCCGGCGGCTCGGCCCCTGCGGCAACGGAAGAGCAGAAGGAGAGGAAGCGGTGCCTGAGGTGCGGCGGCATTTACCTTGACGAGGAGAACAACCCAAACGCCTGCGCCTTCCATGGCCACGTCACAGGTATCTTCTCGACTCTTCCTCTTCTTCTTGGTATCTAATCTTCATCCCTCACGGCAACTCCATCGGGCTTTATATCAGGAATAACAAATTAGGAATGTGTCCAACAAAATGTAGGCTCGTAGCATCAAATCGTGGCACCATTCTTGTGGTACAATGCAATCCACATCTTCTATGATGGCCCAACCACATCTTCACCGAGGCCCACTCTGTGCTTCTGGTCGCACCTTGGCCCATTTATATTTTGAGAAGCTTGCTTGCGTCGCAGGGGAGAAGGGACTGTTCTCGCTGTCGCCGCCTCACCAGGGGATCGACGGCGAATGGAGCGACAAGAGCGGGGTCATCGTCTACCGCTGGAACGACCAAGGGAGCCGCCCCAACACCGGACGGAACAACTGGAAGAAGCGGTGGAGCTGCTGCCAGGAGCGCGACGAGCACGCGCCGCCATGCCAGCGCGGGTGGCACGTCTCCTACGACGACGGCTACACACTCTTCTAATCAACGCGCCTTGTAATGATTTTGTTTTATTTGATGAACATTATATAGAACTAGAAGGAGCGAGCAAATTAAGCTCACTATATACCTCCTCGCAAAAAAGAAAAGCTCACTATATACCAGTGTACTTCTGGAACACGACCACATAAGGCTTGTTGCTCACGACCAGCCACATCACTCCATTTAAATCAACGTGCAGACCCAGATCGTGGCACCATTGGCTGTCCTCCGGCCAGCCAGTGCATGACATGATCTTGTACCCTTCCGGCGTGCCGTGGTGCCTCTCGATGCGGAACACCCTGCTCGACTCTAGGTGAGGTCCTACACTATACATCCGTCCGGCGGCCACATGCCACTGCAAGTCCACAACTTCCTGCCTCCGAAGGTGCCATTCTCTGGGAATTTCCTGGCAATCTGGAAAGAACTTCCTGTTGTGGAAGTTAATCTCGACATCGGTAGAAAGGTGGAGCGGATTGCGCCGGGACCATGGCGCTATGACCACGGGTATGCCTAGCGGTTGGGAAAGCTGATCATGGCGTTGGAGCACCACTCGCATCGGGCATCGGCAGCTTCCTCTCAGGGAAGAGAGGCCAAAGCCTGCATCGAGGCCTTGAGAAGCTGGTATGATTTGGTAGGGTTGGCCAATGGTCACCTCCCTGCCTTCCGTGTCGCAAATCGGCTGCGCCGTGGTACATCTGTTGGAGCTCAGGGCCAAAAGTGCAATCAGGATGACGAGTAGCATTGGATTTTTCATGGTCAAGTAGATGTTATACGAAGGTTTGATTTTTGATATGGAGTTCAAATATTTCGAGTAGGTGTTATTTGTTGAGGAGTTCTGCAAATGTAGATGAAGTGACAACCTATGGTATACTTGTGGTATTTAATTTATCACAAATGCGAGATTTGAGTTTATCAACGGCCTTACCGTGGAATCTGTCACAATTGCTTGCATATCCTTTGAGTTTATCTACAACCATAAATTAAATTTCAAATCTTGGATATATACAATCGAGGATGTTCTTATTAATTGAGTGTTCTGTCAAGTTAATAATTTGAGTCTAGATTATTTGTAATCAAAGAAAGAAAAATGACATCAGTTTTGGATATCTTTTTTTAGAGGCAATTTTGGATGTTTTATGTACGCTGACATGTGATTGCGGCAGCACATTTACGAGCAAACAAGGCCCGAGTACACAAGAAGCCTGCTATGTAGAACTGGAGAATGTAAAGCAGGGGATCGACGGCAAGTGGAAGCAACAAGAGCCGCACCAGCCTCGCCCCGTGGAAGAAATGGAGGAGCTGCATGCTGCCAGTGCCAGGCGCGGGCGTCACGTCACCTACGGCGGCGGCTACACACACCTCTAGTTCTGGCTGGTGTCGTGTCAGTGAATCCATTCGTTTGTGCGCCTCGTAATAACGTGGCTGAGGTCTGCCATGCTTCGAGCCGAGCTAGCACGACGTGTAAACATAGCACGGCGCGCGACGAGCTGCTGCTATTTTTTGCTCGCTCTTCCGGTAGCCGAAAACTTAGAAAAGAAACATACGCGAAACAGGTGCGATTCCCCCGGTGCGATGCGAATATTCGTATCCTCCTCCCGCTCCAACTCCCGACACCCCACGACGCAACGTGACACCAAGATACCTTCCATTCCTCGCCCAGTTGCCGTCCACGCCCCCGCCTCCGTCGCGCTCGACCGTGACCCCGATACCTCGCCGCGCCCTTCCCCTCCGATCTCGCCGCCCCCGCGCGCGAGCACGGCGCGCAGAAAAGCCATGGTGGTCTCCTACACGCAGGAGCACGTGTACCGCCACCCGTGGCACCGCGTCACCGCCGCGGCGTGGCGCAAGTTCACGGACCCGGCGGCGCGCGCCGCGCCGCTGTCCCACATCCTCGACGTCCACACGCTCTCCCGCGACGTCGACGCGGGGTCCGGCCGGCTCCGCGCCGTGCGCGCCATCGCCGGCCGCGCCCCGCCGCTCCCGTTCCTCCTCCGCCGCCTCGCGTCCGCCGCGTCGTCGGGCGGCGACGTGGTGGTGCTCTGCGTCGAGCGCACGGACGTGGACGGCGCCGCGCGCGACATGCGGGTGGTCTCCCGGAACGCCACCCTCCGCGGGCTCGTGGACGTGGAGGAGCGGTGCAGCTACGCGCCCCACCCGGAGCGGCCCGACGAGTGGACGCTGTTCCGCCAGGAGACCAGCATCCGGTGCGCGCCGCTGGCCGCCGTGGCCGCCAAGGTGGCCGAGCTGGTGGAGCGGCGGTGCGCGGAGAGGTTCAAGCAGAACGCGGCCAGCGGGAGGGACGTCGTGGAGAGGATCTGCGAGGAGCTTGCAGAGCTTGATTCGCTTCGGCAGAGGTAGAAGTGGGACGGTTCTGTATGATCCGGCGCGGTTCTTGCGAATACGTGAAGACACCACGTCAGTATTACCTCCGTGTGGAAAATATTGACGTCAGGACATGATCATTAGTTCAAACAAAACTAGAGATGATGTCCTCACGTCAAGGTAAAAAAATCGGGGGGGGTGCGTAAGAAAGTGTAATTTATATTTCGACTTTGCTGAAATGTGCATGCTGTACGGTGCAACTAGCTCAATCGGTCGTGAACGGAATTCAGAAACCGAAAGGATATCTGAATTTTGAACCGAGTGAACAGAACTGTAGCCACCTCGAAAGCTGCAGGCTCCCTGCACTGAATCATAATGAGTTTCATCATTTGGGGCTGATCAAGCTGAACCACTGCTGAATGGGTATGCATCCAACTCGAGATTCTGTTGAGATTTCTGAAATACAAAAAGGATATCTGAAACTTCAGACTGATGAATGGATTTATGACAAAACTAAAGCAAGGGAAGTTACGCATACATGAGCACAACCAAATATGTTTTTTTAGTTTGATTACAATTAAGTGATGAAACAGTTGTAATTTTCTATACAATTCGACCAATTTCAATGACTTGAAATCAGAACATGGGGCCTGATGAAACACAAATTTGTGGACATTTTGACCGATGAAGGTTTTTCATTAGGCGTGATCTTTGTGAATGATACAGCCACCTATTACACTTGTTCGTGAACTGAAGCTAGCCCGTTTCTAAACTGGAACTCCACCCCTAATTTCAATTCGGTTGAACCCGCCGGTACATAGATAGAGTTGGCCTCGCCTTTTACTGGATACTGCATAGAGAGCTACTTTCCTCTTCAGAATCTAGCATCGATGTAACTTGCAAGGTATGTACTACATCTATCCATTTTTTTTATTTGAATAGTCACTCATAACGTTAATTTTTCACTACGTAATAACTATATTTTCAACATGCGTACATGGTTTAGAGTTTAGACAAAATACATGCAATTGTCGAGATAAGAAACCATAATGTTTGGCTTCATCGTGTGGCTGAAGTTCAAATTTACCAGTCATATTTTGTAGATTAAAAGAATGCTATAAGAAAGACTTTCAGTGGAGACTATAGATATTAACACAGGTGATGGAAGTTGTTTGACCTTATTTAAGCATCCGAAAAAGGATTACTTACATTGGATGAAAGCGTTTTTTTACACATTATTCGCTTAGTGGTTTGGCACTATTGTATTTCCTTAAGATCCTTTTTCTTAACACATTCTTACATGTACATGCACAGGAGTGATGCTTATAGGGAGAAAGAGAAGCTTAGTTTTGCATGTGTACCAAAAGTTCTAATAACTAAATGTTTCAATGGATGACCTCGAGAGAAATCAAGACGTTGTGTTACTAGATATTGTAATTCTCATGAACAAGCTGAGTGGCCCAAATATTTGCGCAACTAGTATCACCAATCTAACTATAAGATTATATTTTTATTCGATGTCTCTTAGTTTATTGTTGCCTTATCATTTCGTCTACTACTATTATTTTCTGGCCGTTTGTTTTTGTATTGACGTTAGTGCATAATTTATAGACTTATATATGAGTCTATCGAGCTATTTTTCTAATGAAAATTGTGGATAATTTAGAAACAACGCGTGTAATTTATAAACTTTTATATAGATATTTTGGATACCTTTTGGCAATGACAATTATGGATAATTTTTAAACATATGGAGTTCATTTTGTACTAAACATTTCATAATAGCGGTGTATATTTTTTTTCTTGTTTCTCCGATTATTGTGGTATTTACAGCCCACGAGAGAAAATGTGGTGGTTCTTTTTTATGAATTTATACATATAGACATTTGTGGGTTATATTTTCTGAGGTCAAAAAGGTGTCCGAACTGACTAATGAAAGGATTTGGGACAAAACTGAAGGGAGAATAGGCGTCCTGCACTCCTGCTCTGACTTCTGAACAGGCAAGCAGAGGGCTAAACAGTCAACATAGTGTTTTTGGTGCTGAAAGAGTTGTAATTGTTTGCAAAATTCGATCGATTCCGAGACTAACTCGACTACTCGAACAGTCAAAAATATATGAATGGACAACAAAAACTGCAATGTCTGAAGACCTGAAAAATCTGAACAGGCCTGATAAAGCAATTTTTTTGTGGGCTGTTCTTGTGGACTGATCAGTTCATTCCATGAGCCGAGATCTCTGGGCATAATACAGGCGCCAATCTAGTTGTTTGTGAATGCTTGTTTGTAAGCTTGGGAGGATAGCATCATGTTGTTAAAACCACAAAAAAAACAATACACATCCAGCATCCTGTGTGCGAGAAAAGCAGCACCACCAGCCGTCGCCGTCCGTCCAACAGTTCGTGATTCCAGGTATCCCGGATAGCTATCTGCTATCCGCTTCGAGTTGAGGCTGATCCGCTGCTGGTGGCATGTACAAGTTGTCGATGTGTCACAGGGTTAACAGTCCAAATAATATCTCGCTGGATATGGCCTTCTTGGCCCTGATGCCCCCAAGCTGAGCCTTGTTCTTCGACGGAGACAGCGTAAGAAAAATGTATCCAATCTTTGAGGCGAGCTGGCTGCCTGACTTGTCAATGAAAGTCGGTCGAGCAGTGCTTGAGATCGGCCACTGGAGCAATGGACCAGCGCAGCCAGCAGTTCTCTGCTGGGCGCGTTGCGCTGTTCTGTAGCGGTTAACTGCGCGATTGTGATCACGGCCGACTTGCAGAGTCTCCGTGATTAGCTGGCTCTGGCTAAGCTCAATTGGCCTGCTTTCCGCGTGCGCTAGTTACAGCCATACTGGTATTATTTTGGGTCTCGTTCGAGTTGCCACTTGTGTGTGACTGCTGCCTGCGCCGGGAGCTGTGGAAAGCTGCGTCGCGGCGCTGCTGTTCTCCCTGTCGTGGCGTCTTTTCTCTCACGGGAGCGGGCATCTGCTTATCCGTATCCACCGGCGATCGCTCTCGCGATGCGCCTGTCCGTCCCCGATTGGGCACCTCTGATTCCGTACGAGCAACCACCTTATTCGCCATGAAACGACCTAAAGGAGCTCCGTTTTTTATTCACGCGGGGCCGACATCTGGAGGGTGGCCGCCGCCAAGCACGGGAAAGAAAGAAAACGGCACGAAACCGGGGCCGTGAGTCTCCCCATGTCGACATGCAACTTGCGATCAGGGCAGGGATGAGCGATCACATGATTTATTAGTATTCTCGTCGTGCGGCAACTTGGTACTACTAAGCATCAGAGGGCTGGTATGTGGACAGTGAGGTGGATAGGGCAGGGGAGCGGAAAGGAATGGCCGTGCTGATCCGGACAGCTCAGCGTCTGAAAGCGACGCCATGCGCGGGACGAAGGGGGGAGTTCGGCTCAAGCTTTTAGTTTATCGGCGAGTCGACTCAGGCAGAACAAAACGTGCGGTGAATGGACGACGACGGCTTCCTCCGAGCCTGTGTTGAGCAGGTCAGCCCCCCGACGTACGCCAACCCGGCCGGAGATGCCGAGACGGCGGCGCGCGTGACCGCGTGCGCGGTGCGCCGGTGGTTGGTTTCTCTCGGTTTCCTGCTCAAATCCTTCAACCCGCCGCGCGCCTTCCGCTGGTCAACCCGGGCGGCTAACTCGCCCCGTGCCGGGGGCACCCAGCCGCACACGGCCGCGGGACAGGGAAGGACCAACCAGCACACGCCGCGACCGCGTCCTAAAAAAACACAAGGACCCCAGGCCACCTGGGCTGTTACCATCCTGCCCTTTCTCCGTCCGTCCACCCGTGCACCGGCCCGGCCTACCGCAGCGCACCCAGCCGCGGCCCGCGGCGCGCCACGTCCACGCGTCGCATATTGTTCACGTTCCTTTGCCGTTCGCGTGCGGGCGCGCGAGCCCCGCGGCCTCGGCTCCGCCAGGTGGACACCCCCCAAAACCGGGGCGCAGGGGCAGCGTCGGCAATCCCAGCGCCGCGCCAGCGGGGACGAGCACCGGAAATAACACGCGCAGCGGGGCCGCGGTCGCTGTCGCCTCCCGCCGCGTCCCCTCCCCGTCTCCTCCACCGATAAAAAGGGCCTCTGCCTCGCTCGCCGATCAGGATTCACACCCAGCCTACCTTCTCCCAATTTGCATCTGTTCTCTCTCGGTCGTCTCGTCCCGCACAACGCGCTCGCACACGGTTCGTGTTCAGGTCCGTTCGCTTGCACGCGACGATGGCTCAGCGCGACAAGAAGGAGGAGCCCACGGAGCTCCGGGCGCCGGAGATCACGCTCTGCGCCAACAACTGCGGCTTCCCGGGGAACCCGGCCACGCAGAACCTGTGCCAGAGCTGCTTCCTGGCGGCCACGTCGTCGATGCCGTCGCCGTCGTCGCCAACCTCTTCTCCATCTCCATCCGCGGTGTCGCAGCCGAGGCCGGTGCTCGTCGTGGAGGCGCCGGTAGTGGAGCCGGCTTCTCAACCCGCGGCCGTTGACCTGTCGTCGCCACAGGTCGCCGCGGCTCCGGCCGCGAGGACGTCGGTGAACCGGTGCTCGAGCTGCCGGAAGCGGGTGGGGCTGACGGGGTTCCGGTGCCGGTGCGGCGAGCTGTTCTGCGGCCAGCACCGGTACTCGGACCGCCACGGCTGCAGCTTCGACTACAAGGGCGTCGCCAGGGACGCCATCGCCAGGGAGAACCCGGTGGTGCGCGCGGCAAAGATCGTTCGGTTCTGATGAGGCGGGGAGAATTTCGAGCCACTTGGAGAAGCATTCAAGAAAGGAAAAAAAGAAGAAGGGGAAAATAGAAGGAAACGCAAGAAGGTGTTTGGTTGTTGTCATGCTGTTCTTCAAAGTGTTTGATTTCAATATCTCCTTTTTAAATTTTCTAATGGAAATGGGAGGAAAAGAGGTGGACAAAGAATAGTGTAATAATGACGCGGGGGTGGTTGGGGGAAGAAAGCGAAGATCAAATGGATTGGGTGTAGTACGTATTTGCCACACAAAACTTTGTGCAAAGATTATTCATTTCCCTGAAATTTCACACTACAAAATACAATGTCGATGATTGCTCAATCATTCAAGCTCGTGAGTAGAGTGCTTCATGATCTGCAATCAGTGTTCCTTTCCCTTCACCTTTCGCATTTCTCGCCGAGAAGCAAGTCTTTCCGGTGCGGGCCGGGGGCGGCGGCAGAAAGATATGCGTCCGCCGCGCGGGCCCACTAGCTCCTCCATGATGGACACACACTATCGACACCACCTCAGGTCGACCGGCACCACCTCAGGAGGTTGGGGCCGTCGCTGTCGCGGCACGCCACATGGTTCGGCCGCAGTGGAGACGCGCGCCGCCCGCCTTCCTTCCCCATCCGCGCGTGGTGGCCGGCCGGCCGACTCGTCGTTTTCCTGGCGGTTGCCATCGCGACCCCTGCGATCCGGCGGCCTGACTCGTTCTTCGTCGCTGATCATCCGTTCAGCCTTAATTAATTTCCGTCTCGCCGTCTGATTAAATTATTTATCGGTGATGGTTGGCGAGTTGTGCTCTTTGTCGATGCGTCGAGAAAGGATTTGCTTTGTGTTGGTTAACCGATGAACCGCGACGCGATTCGATGGTCAGCGGCTCAGCGGTTCATGGTGAACTTTTTTTATTGAGCTGGCGCGTGGCGACTCAATCCTCGCCTGAGTTACCGTGTTTGGTGTTCGCATAAATAATCCGTCCAAGGTTCAATGGCTGCGTCTCAGGGCGCATTTTGCTAGGCTGAGGATACACAAGATTCGCCATGTAGTCTCGCGAACAGGTGTTGAGGGAAGACAATTTTTTAACGAAAAGGATGTAATCTGCCGCGGAACAAAAATCAGAAAACGAGAGGGAGAGCTGAGAGGAGAACCCAGCACGGAAGAACGCGCAGCCATCTGTTCTAGAAGAAGAATCCAAGTCCAAGTGGTTCGAGAAGTATCCAAGCCCGGTTGTTCTAGAAGAATCCATGTCCTGTTTCCCTGTTGTCGGCGCGCAACGCGGCTACGGGCTGCCTTCTTCAATCTCCCTAGTCGAAGTCTTCTTGCTTGCCCAACCCAACATGCATTTTAGACTCGAGCAACGAAGGCCAGGAAAATGAAATTTCCCACGAGTGGTCTATGGGAGCCCACGAATTGCACCCACGGAGAATATTGGGAGGAATGCCTGTGGCCCGATTCGTCGGTGTAGCCCAATAGAGAGTCCAGCAGCATTCGACTGAGCGCTGCCCATGGGCCCCGAGGCCTCAGGGCCCAACGACAAGCGACATATACATAAGATCAGCTTGTGAAATTTTACTGCGTTTACTGCTGATGATGAGGCCACCCTAATCTGTAATCAGCATATCATCAGATGCAAGACAAAGTTGAAATCAAAAGCCGTCTCGCCAGTTTAGATAAAAGAAACTTTTATTTCCAGGTGAAAGCCCTCTCGCCATGTACATGAACACCTTTCCTACCACCACGTCTGTCCCTGTCCCCTCTTTGTATGGCCTGGAACCATTTCATAATCACTCAAGGTGTTAGTAGCACTAGCTCCTCTGCTCTAGAGCGCTTTGCAACTGTGGTGCAATGGCCGACCAAGCCGGCAATATTAAAACAAACAAGGAGTTTTAGTTCCTCTTCGATTATTCCTCTAGCCTCTCGCAGTGGGGTAGCATTGTTGCCAACTCGCTATCTGCCTTTACGACTTCATCGTTCGATCGTTCCACTTGTCAATTGTTTATGGCCATGGCGTTTCCATTCATCATCCGTGGCCTACAGTAATGACGTGTCCGTCTGAATTCTCAAACTGCTTTCTGTCGCCGGAGTTCAGAGAGGATAGGAGGTGGCTGCCACGCGAAGGCATCGCACACCGTTTGTTTGGCAGTTGCCATGGAGGAGTAGTCGTCATTCTGGAGTCCTGCTGGGGCGTGACACGCACAAACAAGCCGTGCTTAGTCACGTTCGCGGATTCTGTTTTGCGAAATCATTGTTTCGGGAACAAACAAAAGAAAAGGTTTCGGTTCATCAAGGATAATGGCGAGCACCTAACGGTGCTTAGCGCTTGACCAGACCGGGGCCTGATCCTACAGTTGATGGTCCCTATTAGCCCTGACCACGGTATATATGGAAGGAACTATAAATCAGATACAGGCCCTGATGGATTCCAAGTCAATCTACTAGAGATGTGACAGAAACTATATCAAAATATAAAATTCAAACTGATTATAAAGCTTTGGTTGGAGGTTGAAATGTCAGGATGGAACTACAAAACTTAGTACAGTTTCTTGGCTTCTGATGAATATAGTACCTATTTGTGTAGGTTAGTCGGCCTGGTGCCCTTAAATTCAGGCTGGGCTCCACGGTCAATCATAAGTCCCCATAAGAGACAGAAATGGATAGTATATTCCATCCAAATTATCACTCATTAGCAATCAAACTTGTCCTTTCGAAATAATTAGCAATCAAACGTCCCCTCAAGAGAGAACGAAAGTAGTCGATCAAGTAGATGACACTTAACTTCCAGATAACTCGACAAAGGATTTCAAACAAGGGCAGCTTTGTACCACGAACCTGCATCTCAAAATTACTAATGCAGCATTACCCATCTCGATGATTTTTTTTCGTGGTTAGGGGCTTAGCTGAAATTTTGGCTCTCCGACCTTGGCCATTTCAACCTGTTGCAACCTAATGCTGGATTTGAGGCCCTTTTGGATGCCTCCTGCTCATCGTGAATGGATAGGACCTGCATCGATCTGTCTTTTCTGAGCAAAGCAATGTCTTCTTTTTTCCAAAAATATATCATTGAAACTGAGTGCCTTATCACATGACCGATTCACAGCTTACTGGTAGTGTGTGGTGGACCTGGTATACAGTGGTATACAAGACACTCTGTCATGGCAGCCAAAATTAGTTAGTCACAACTTAGATCTGAATCATTGATCTGGGGCCCGTTATCAACATCAAGGGATCACATTGAACAGTTTGATCATTCTGCAGCAAACGATGATCACATATTGCAGAAAGGAATAGAGGTGAAAAAAGAACCCCCCAACCTCTCCTCTGGTAAGAGCAGGAGGAGGAAACAGGCAGACCGGCGCCAACCACACTGGCAAATCAAATCGTACAAGAGGCAAAGGAAGTGAGTGATACGTAGAGGCCTTACCGATCAGCACTGAAATTAGGTGAAGCGCAGCTTCTACCCAACTCTCTGAACATTCGAAAAAGCAAGGCAAACAATGGACAGTGCTGATGCACTTAGAGAACGTGAGAAAAGAAAAGGAAGTTTTGGCTTTTCTTTCTTGATTATAGAATATAAACTGTTATGCGACAATCCCCACCCAAACCAGAGATAGAACCTTTTAGGTGCAGGAAACTTTCATGGCGGAAGCCGTCGACAGCGAAATCCGTTACGAGTTTGCAACATCGTGCTACACCTCACAAAAATTGACTTTCACGCACAACCTTTTTGAGCGTTCTCTGAATTATATTTGACAGATCTTGAGTCCAGTCTTCATGTCAGGTCAATCTCTCAGGCAGGGTTCACCTCCATCGAAGGATTTTTTTTTTTTTTTTGGGTTGCATAGTTTGGCCTGTAAATTCCGTTGAGCATCACGTACTGAAGGATGATTTTGTTGTGTAGTTTATGGTTCACGTTTGTTCATTCCACTCAGTACAAGAGAACAAAGCCACGAGAGACGCATCCCCGAGCGAAATTCCAGGTACGACATGTCCCATCAAGCGATCTTTTGTCATGTGCGATTTGCGACGCTTGTTTAGCGGTTTAGCCCCTCGATCAGCTCGTACGATCGATATCAGTACTGGAATATGCCTGCCCGGCCTGTGTTGGTCGCATGATTGGTGACTAATCATTTTATCATCTGGTTTGAATATCATACTTGTGTTGAAGGGTCCCTGAAAAAGAATTTCCCCGATTCCTGCTACGGTCCACACGTGTAAGGTTTAGCATTTTTCTCTCCCGCCTTGAGCTTCACGCCCAATGATCTCTCTTGCTCGGTTGAATATTGGATCGAGCAACCGAATAACCGATGCACACGAATCTTCGTTATCATTGCCTTGTCGAACTAACTACCAACTGAAATGATCGAGCAATTTCATACTATATGTTACCAGCCACATGTAAGCCAAAATCCTGCAACGTTGCCCGCAGTTAGGACATCCAGTTGAGAATTATTGTTGCTGACGCTAACCTTTCAATTCCGCCTCTTGTTAGCAATACATCACTCTTGTTTTGAAGATCAGTTCAAATGTTATTATCCAAGTGTAAGCATAGTTTTTATCTACAACAGCCATTAATTACTTCAACTTGATACTATGTGGAAGTTACTTAGTTTTGGATAGTAGTGGGATGATGGAGGAACCGCCAAGACAATGCCGGAGACAGCAATATAATTTCTCCCGAAGTGGCATTGTGGCATCGCCACTTGACTTTGTATTCTTTTGCAGGGAGGGAGACGAGATAAGACAAGCGGACCAGTTAAGACGCCACCTTATGATTAGCCGGCCCCTACCCGCCCGCCCTTTATATCACCGAACGGCGCCACGTCCTCGCCGTCGCCAACGCTACCCGCCACGGCACGGCCAGAGCGCGCGCCACGCTCTCTAGTCCACTACTACGTACTAGTAGTACGTCGCGAGCGAGCGGCCTCGGCTTCGTGCTCGTACCCAATGCCTATGCCACGAACCGTGGAGATAGACCTGGACGCCGTGCGCGCCGTGCGCGTGCTGGGCCGCGGCGCCATGGGCACGGTGTTCCTCGTCGCGGGCGGCTGCGGCTGCGGGGAGGAGGAGGACGGGGAGGAGCAGGCGCCTTACTACGCGCTCAAGGTCTTCGACAAGCGCGCGACGTCCAGGCCCGACGGCGACGCCGCGCGGCGCGCGAGGTGGGAGGTGTCCGTGCTGTCCCGGCTGGCGCACCCGCACCTGCCGTCCCTGCTTGGGAGCGCCGAGACGGCGGACCTGCTGGCGTGGGCCGTGCCCTACTGCCCCGGCGGCGACCTCAACGAGCTCCGCCACGCGCAGCCCGACCGCGTCTTCTCCCCCGCGGCGATCCGGTTCTACGTCGCCGAGGTCGTCTCCGCGCTCGCCGAGCTCCACGCCGCCGGGATCGCGTACCGCGACCTCAAGCCCGAGAACGTCCTGCTCCGCGCCGACGGCCACGTCACGCTCACCGACTTTGACCTCTCCCGCCTGCTCCCGCCCAGGTCGCCCTCCGCGTCCACGTCGTCCACCTCCTCCTCGTCGGGCTCGGTGGCGTCGTCGCCGCCGCAGCCGCAGAGCCACGGCCGGAGCCCGTACCGCCACCTGAAGCGTATCTTCAAGAGGAGCGAGTCCGCGGCGGCCGCGACGACGACAACGTCCGGGCAGGAAGAGGAGGAGCAGCACAACCTGGCATGGTACCTGAACAGAAGCGACGGAGGCATCGATCAGGTAAAGAAGGCGAAGTCGGCGAGGGTCTCGCCGCTGGACCGCAGCAAGAAGCCCGCGAGCTTCAGCTCCGCCGCGACCGGCAGCGAGAGGTCGTTCTCGTTCGTGGGCACGGAGGAGTACGTGGCGCCGGAGGTGGTGCGCGGCGACGGCCACGAGTTCGCCGTCGACTGGTGGGCGCTCGGCGTCCTCGTCTACGAGATGGCCTACGGGAGGACGCCGTTCCGGGGCCGGAGCCGCAGGGAGACGTTCCGGAACGTGCTGCTCCGGGAGCCCGAGTTCTCCGCGGACGCGCGCCGCCGGTGGCCGGACCTCACCGACCTCGTCGCGCGCCTCCTGGAGAAGGACCCCGCGCGGCGCCTGGGATTCGCCGGCGGCGCCGATGAGGTCCGCGCGCATCCGTTCTTCGCCGGGGTGGCGTGGGAGCTGCTCGGCGAGGTGTCACGGCCGCCGTACATCCCTCCGCCGGCCGATGACGTTGTCGGCTCATGCGAGGGGTTCAGCGTTGTGGACTACTTCAATAAGATCCACCAGGCTCCGCCGTCGCCGGCCGACCGTTCGCCAGAGGCAGCAGAGCTCTTGCCGGAGTTTTGACGTCGGCTGCTTCACTCGAGAATTGTCCTCTTTTTCTTTCTTTTTCCGTTTTGCACCCTCGAGAATCTATATACAGTACTCCTATATATGTGTACATAAAGAGGAAATGTGTTCTTGCGAAATCTTGAGGTTGTTGAGGGCGGTTCTTTCAAATTGAGACTGTGGTTTCCAGTCTTTTCTCCCTGCGACTGAAAGTTTCATGCATGACTACGAATTTCTGTTGCAAACCATATTTGGATTCGTTTTCTTTTTCTCACGTCGTAACTTCTAGATTGGACAAAACGCTGAAGATCAATTGCAAATTGTACTAGTACGGTCGGATCATTAGAGAGGCATATGATGGAGTGGCTACCAAGGTTTGCAAAACTGGTGCAAACGGGACCGGAAAAACCAGACTTATCGATCCGGTCAGTTAGCAAAACACTGTGTACTGTAGCAAACAAAAACCGGGTGGTGTCTGGTTTTTCTAGTAACAGTTTTCCTTTTTTTTTCCCGGGATTGCAAACCCTGGCTACATCTCGTAGGATAATGAGTTAACTTTTTTTTTTTGAGTGGCTACATCACGTGGTAACTTGATCTTTGAATATTTTGACCAGTTACATGTGTGTGGTAATTTTGTTGTACTGCTCTACATTTGTGTACCGTGTACGTGGGTCAACCTGTACGTCAATGCTGAGCTGCCGGCTGGATGGCGAAATGAATTCCATGTCGTACCTTGTACGGGTATTCTGACGGTTCCATGCTTTTAGTGAGTGTTTAGAGTGACCTTAGGATTTTGACCGGGTCATATCCAGTAAAAATAGCTACGGTTGTAAATAATTTGCAGAAATGTTGCATCTATAACTTGCGTTTTGCTGAAATTTGAGTAGGCTTTGCGAGAAACTATCAACTTTGTAATCCTCTAACGTTAATTGGCGTTGGGGCTTCAGGCCACACGTTGCAGTAGTGCTTGCTCTCACTTTTTCTTTCGTAATGGACGATGCATAGTTTTTTTTTAGATGAAGATGCATAATAATGGCCTTAAGACAAGGCGTTTAGTACTAATTTGGACTAAGTATCATGTCCTAACGACAGGCAATAAAATAGGGACAAGTGTGTCAATTAATTCAAACAATCTCTCATTTTCACCGGATATGAGTGGCTAGTCTCTCATTTTCACCGGACATGTGTGTGGTAATCTCTCATTACCACACACATGTAACTGGTCAAAATAGGGACTAAGTTTCATGAAAGTTTCAGCCTATTTCTAATCCTTCATCTCTGATAACATTTGCAATACTATCGGAGTTGGTAATTTATCTACTTCAGCACGAATTTATAACTCTGGTAGGTTAGGGTACAAGTCAACTAACACTACTAGTTGTCTCGAACAGAATTTACGATTCCTAAGGTACAATTCCTCGCGCGTGTGCACACACGCATATATAGCCTATCTAGCTAATTTGGAAGATGTATTATATGCTAATCACAAGTGACACTAGCAAAGAGTTAGGTAATCTACTTTGTACTTGATCATGCGTTTGCAGGCAGGTCACCATGGATCAGGGTCTACTTAAATCGCTTATCACTGGCGCTTAGCGGCCGACCGGCCCTTGAGCGGAAGTATAAAAACTCAATCAGCCGGTGCTGTCAACTGGTTCGCCATCAGAGGCGACAAAGCAACTTAAACCTATGAAAACGTCACTTTAGCCACGTATTCCGCGAGGCGCTATCGAGAGGGTTTGATGGGGAGTATTCGAGGGTCAGGAGACATTGGAGCAGAGCTTTGCTTTCATGTGCAGAAACTGACGTGTAGTTTTGAATGCACGGAACAATACCAGCTAGATTTTCTGATGAACTTTAGCTGCTCTATATGTTTCAGAGCGTTAGCAAACTGATGCAGACCTCACTAGTCTCAACTAAAGCTTTTATATGTGAAAATCCAATGATGTGTTGCGTACTAGGAGCTACCTGCTGCTAGCTACTTGCTCTGGCCTCTGGATATGCACTTTGTGGAGCATACTGCAGATCGATCGAATTGATTTCCCCTTGGTAAACTCACATTATATTCAAGACGGGATTTACTTGTTTTCACTCGCTGCATATCTATATCCGAGATAAATTTTCGTCGTTTCATTATTATCACTAGGATGCAGATATAGTTTGCTCTGATAAGACAAAAAACTTAGTAGTTTCTATGGCATATGGCCATGATATATACGTACCACACAAGCGCGCATATGGCCAGGGCCAGACCGCTAGACAGTTGTACTAGCCAGCTGCACGTTCGTGAGCACTCACCACGTAGTCCTCATCACGCACGAGAGATGCCCGGGCGCAGCAACTGCCGCTTTCATTTGTCCGGCACGATAAGAGCACCGGATTCGATCGGTGAAAGGTGTGGCCTGGATTGGAGATCACTGGCCGTTTTCCAGCTATACTTTGCTTGGCATGCACTAATGGATGGTCAACGATGCAGTGCAGATCATGACCTCACATAAATCTGCCCCAGACGAGAACACGACTAGCCATTATCATACTGTATGCAAGATATACGTACTAGTAGGAGTACACTGTAGGCAAGCATAATAAGTTGTTTCATCTGATCGATCTGCATCGATAGATTGGACTGGACAAGCTAAGAGATATAGCTAGCTGCATGTGCTTTTTTCTCGGGAATGGAAGTTGCGTAAACCTTGTTGGTCGATCGAGTATCATGCGCTGCATGCAAATGCTACGGCATACTTTCAACACGTGTGCATGCATTGATGCATAGTAGAAGCATTAGCTAGCTCCCATGCGCAACTCGAATTTTTGTCTCCTGCAAACGCGCCCCCATATATACATGGTTTTGCGAAGAGTTGGTAATAGGTACTATGTGCTTTGATTTTGCAACAGATAAGTGATGCAACTTGTGATGAGTTTAGAAATGACAACGACAATTGCAGGACGAATGTACCTAGCTTTATTTGCATGGCACGCACGCACGTTAAGCAGTAAATTAACCGGCCAGATCGATAGATGAATCTGTGGGCGCGGCTCGTCGGAAGCGGGGCGATCTCGCGCGCGCAGATTGAAGTGGAAGAGCCTGTACCGTTTTTTCTTTTCAGGAAAAAAAAAAGAGAGCCTGTGCCGTTTGACCGGCGTGGTGGCGTCCTGTGGATAAAGGGTATCCGCACTCATATTCCTCTATATCCTTCCTCTAAAAAAAATATTCTGTCCTAGTCATCGAGATTCCTTCCTCTATATCAACTTCCTCCGCACCCATCATTCCTCTATATCCATCCTCTATATCAACTACCTAATATTTTATTCAACCTTCTTCAACTACTATCAATGAGGCCTACTTGTAATTTTATCTAAATATATCCATGTGACATCTTGTTTCGAAGAATTTATTGAGACGAATTTAATGGTGGAATCGGAATTTGATTTGGATTTTTGGTTTGTGAGTTATAACATTTTTTAGATCGTAGAACCGGTGGGGCCCGCTACCTCTGTCACCTCTCTCTCCTCACATTCTCCCGCCAGGCGCGCGCTGCTGCTGTAAATGGGCCCGGCGCGGTATAGCGTGGATCCTCCGTTGCGCTGAGAATAGCGGGATTCGGACCTTCCTCTTGTTACCTCTAACATGTAGAGGGAACCGGTGCAGCTATTCTTTACGCTACACGTTCCTGGAGGAAGACATCGAGGGAGCCGGTGCGGATAGCCTAACAGCTAGAGAGAGTAATGGCGGCCAGTCGCTCGCGTAGGCCCTCCTTGCTCACGAGGGGGTGGACAGGGTTACGGTCAGCCGACGGCGACGTGCAGCGCGTCGACGTGTGCTGAATGGTGTACCATTCGCAACGCAAGGCTGTGAGGAGGATGCAAATGCTACTAGAAAGAAGTCACGAGCCGTTCGAAGGAAGGAAGCTGGCACACTTGTAAAGTTGTAAGTTGTAACACGGTGACGGTGTCATGGAACGGCGCTAGTCCTCTCCCGAATGAGTTTGTTAAAATAGTATCGGCCCACGAACAAAACTCGTAGCCATTGTTGGAGTGAACAGCACCTACTCGAGTGTATACTGGTGAAGCGTTTGGAAAGAAAACGAAAGATTTGGCAGGCATGCCCAATGGATCGAGTGATGTTTGTTGTGGATCAGTCGAATCCCTTGCCGTTCGAGCTGGTCGCCGTCATCCTGTGTTAGCTAGTTCCACAGCTTCAATAATGCAGAAAACAGAGCACACGAAGAACACGAACTGAAGAACAAGTGCAGCTGGTCACTGAAATCCAACTCAAAAACCAACCAATCGAGACCAGAGATCATGAAAATGGAATCAAAACCTCATGCGTGACCCAATCCAAGTGAAATCCCCAAGAAAGATCAAGCAATTCGCACCAATTTCAGAAATTCGTAGAACCCTAAGCAAATGGGGAAACTGAAATTAAAAGATGCTCGAGAGAGTAATCAATCAATCCATGACCCAGACAAGTTCTCACGAGTCCGAGCTGGTTCTAGCACAAGTTCTCACGAGTCCTAGCTGGTCCTAACACCAATTTCCCCAAAGAGTGTTGAGCGGCCCAGCTGGTTCTAGCATGGCAAATGTTGATGTGCTGAGCGGCCGCGACTGGAAGCTCAAGCGAAGGACCGCGCACTGGAGACGTGGCTCAAGGAGCAGGTGAAGGGCGCCGACGACCTGCTGGATGAGCAGCTGGCCCGACTCACCTGTCTGCGCGCTGAGACGTAGCGAGGTGATGTGGGGCATGACGCGCCAGAGCATGGTGGCGGCGCGGCAGGCGCAGGCGGACGCGTCGGCGGCGGTGGGCAACGCCATGACGAGAGATGAGGGCTGCGCTGAGACTCACCGGCACCAGCGGCGCGCATAAGGACGGCAGGCAGCAGCCGGGTTCGCCGGAGCTCGTCAATGTGGAGTTTGAATCTAAGGGTAAATAGGACATTTCGTAAGCACGGTTTTTATTTGGGCGAATTTGCATGTTGCCCCGATTCTATTCTATTTCACCAAACCGATTGGGAAGAGGTCTATTTAGGCTAGTGTCCATCATAAAAGTCCTAAATCCTCTATTTCCCCATTTGTGGTAAGTAGAACCCAAACAGATGAATGGCTTGTGCAGCCCATGGACCGGAAATGGAAACGGGAAAGGGAAAGCGGGCCGTTTCCACGAGGCCGGACTTCTTCCGGATGCCGCACGACTCGCGATCACGTGGGGGTTGGGCTTCTATTCGTCCGCACACGCCCTTCAGGTCCAGGAGCATGGAGCCGGCCCGGTGGTGTCCAGCTCCTCCTCAAGCGCTCGCGACGGCCGAATTGAGCGGAGCTGAACAGCGTGACAGCGTCGGCCGGCTGTGGAGTCGTGCGCTCTCTTGCGCCGCAGGTAGGGAAAGACTTGCGGCTTTCTCGTTTCTTTGCCCTGCGGCGGCGCCCTCTCCGAGCGCACCCAGCCGCCGGACGCGCGAGGTCATCAAGCTCTCACGCCGCTGTGCCGATGTGACTGATGCAAGCATCGGGTGCAGGAGATGCATCGCTGTTCCGTGCACCGGCCACGGCACTGCCGGCTTCGCGCGACACGGTCGCACGGATGCTGTGGAGACCGCACCCGGCCACACTTTTGTTTTCGTTTCTGCGAGGGGACGGCGGTGCGCTTGGCTGATGGCAGCCCGTCGCCTTTGGTTCCATCCAAATCAGTCGAGGTCATCCATGGCCGGTAGAACGTCAGTCTTGAGGTGTTCACCGTCGCCACCTCGGATGTTTGACCGCTTGAATCTTGCGGCATCGCACAGACACAAATCATGTTGAACGATGATGGGAGGAGGACAGGGAAAAAGAAAAAAATGGGGGAACCAGCTCACGCACACAAGTGGCGCCTGACAAAAACTGTCGGTGTGGAGATATCGATCAATCAGTCATGCTCAACAGCTCAACGACACAAGGGCGAACAGAATATGCCCTCAAGGACAAAAAAAAAAAAGGACGCAGAATAATGAACGTTGAACGGCAACGTGTGCCAGTATGATGCTCCAATCATTCATTGTCACATCCATGACAGTTGTAGAATACAGTGGAAAATGGCACGAATTTCTTCCCCTTCCAAATTTCCTGTATGCTACTACTACAAAAGAATTGCCAATGGGAAGGCTCACCGCTCACAGTAACCGAGGAACGAATATACAAGAAAAAGGGGTAGCATTTGCCGTGAGGAACTCTGAATTCTGTAAGGACCTAACGAACAGTATCAACCATGACTTCTAATTCTTTCAGCATTGGTGTTGCAAAGCAGTTTCTTCGGTGTCATACCGCACTTTATACAAAGCAGAAAACGAAGAGGCTTCACAGACTGTTTAATCACCGACGTTCCGACCATACTTCTCTGAGTAGCTCGTATCTCGCATTTGCGATGGAGGTGGTTCCCTGCTGTGTGCTAAAATGTGGGATGCCGCCGTTGCACGGCGAGGGGGGAGCACTCTTATCGTATAGGGATGCCAGGGGTGAGTCGAGGTCGTCCAGATCGTCGTCGCTGGTGTACCCTCTTCTCTGGACCATTGATGCCCTCCGGTCCAGTTCTCCGTTGCCGCAACCAGTGTCTGCCACTTTCTCTGCGACGCCTTCGACTGAAGGAGGGCAGTACACAACAGGAGCGGCAATGACTGGGAAAGTACTGATCACGTCTTTGTCTGTGAAGCGTTCCAGCAAGCTCTGCATGACATTGGTTCACTATCAGTTATATATGAAAGGAAAGACGATGCTTAGGTTTCACAGCGCCACATCATGACGCAAATCCTCTTAGTGAAGAGAAAACCATACCTCAGAACTCAGCTCCTCCAGAACCATGCCAGGAACAGGGTCAGGGCAGAACTCGTCAGGAGTGAAGTTGCAGAGTATTCTTGTTACTAGTGGAAGGCCAATAGAAGGGCAGACCTAGCAAAACACACGGCGGGTTTAAATCTTTAATTGAAGCACATAGAAAAGAATGTGGCCAATAAAGCAGACTACGTAGTAGGACATGGGAGTTAGAGAAGAACCACAAATGAAAGCTTACCTCTTTTCTGATTGATTTTTCGAGAAGCATATCCTTTGGGAGCATCAGAAGATCACTCAATTCATTGAGTAGCCTAAAACAATTATATTCAGCTACACCCCTTCTGTCATCACCATTATCTTCTGCATCTTGGCCATCCTTTTCAGTTTCAGCGGCATCCATGCCAAACACATCAGTCAACCATCTGGACCAATTCCCAACCTACAGAAGCAATCATCACTTAACAATTGGCCTTGTTTGCAAGGACATTCTAATTGTAAAAGTTTGTTCATCATGTATTTGCAAGCATTAAAAAAAAGTAAAGTAGTTTTAAACTAAGGGTGGACTTATTTGCTGTTTAGGTACGTACAGAGTTCTTCAGCTGTGCGCCTGATCCAAAGCTCAAGTCGCCAGCTGGAATAGGTAAAACCCTTGAATCGACGATTGGGTCAGATATAGGATCGGACGGTATCTCATTCGCTGATTCACGAAGGATGGCATTAAACATAGCCACATCTAAACGGGCTACACAGTGCTCCATCACCTGATAACAACAGAAGAATTCATCAATTGATGTCACAATAAAATATTATTATTTTCAAACAACAAAAGATACCCATCCTAAAGCGTACCAATTTTGCCAATACTGGTAAGCATCCACACTCGTGCCCGCCAGCACGAAGAGGACAGATTCTGCTGAAGGCATCACGAAATGCATTTTTCCAGAGATCAATTGAAAAATTCCCGTGTTGCTGATCATCCAAAGAAGGCTGTGATAACCTCCCAACCTTTGGAGTTGATAAGTCTTCAACTGGAGTTTGCATCTGGGGTGTCAATGCCTACGAAAATAAAAATAAATCAGAAAATGCTCAATATGAACAAATCGGCAATAGTTTTCAACTTTTCATGCCCCTGCTATAAAGAAGCAAAGCCATACTGGATTTCTCGAAAGTGACAATATAGAATAATAGTAATAAGTTTCCTACCAAAAAGTAATACGGTAAATTTTACCTGCCACCACACAGATTCGACAAGCCGAGAAAAGATCCAAGATTCAATCTTCTCCAGCGCAGCCAATAGTGTGCCAGTTTCACGCCAATCATCTGGCATCTGCATGATATTTTGTCTAGCATGCTTGCCGTTGGAGTTACTTTTCCATTGCATTGGAGAAAAATTCCTGTCAAGCTTCTTTGCAACACCATTTGTGCTGAAAACCTTCATAACTGGGCTTGATTGTTGCAGAATGCCAAAGGTTTGTGCAATGATCTCTCTTAGGACAACAGTGTTCGATAGCCAGAATGTCAACCTGCATAAAAAAGGATAATCCTTAAATTTTAATTTGAAGGAGTGAATGCGGATGATCATAAGGAGAAATAAAAGGTACAGAATAGTCACCTTGAAACATCATTGCCACAAGACTTTGCAACAAGCACAAGACCAGAAACAGAGTTCTTTGCAACTGAAGCTTTCTTATCCGAGGACCAGAACTTTGATGCATGAATATACATCCTAGAGAGACGTCGAGCAGGTGTATGCAACTTATATGATGAACACCCATGCTCCGGCACCACGGAGTAGAGAGAAACCTCAAGAGCAGCAACTTCACGTAGCTCCTGCTCCAACTCTTCAATTCTTGAATCTAATTCCTCATTCTTTCCATAAGAACCTAATTTGCCATCATCAACTATGCTTTCTTCAGCATCAGCGATCTCATCGTCAGTACCAGTGCTCTGATCACATTTTGGAGCTTCATCCAATACATCAATCTCCTTTGGCTCTTCAATTGCTTTATCATCAATCTCTATGCATTCGGTGACCGCATCGTCAGTCACTCTGCCCTCAATGGCTTTATCATCAGTGGCTATACCTTCAGCGGCCTTATCAACCTTAGATCTATCCTCAACGGCTTTATCACCAGTGGCTATAGCTTCATCGGCCTTATCATCCTTAGATCTGTCTTCAATGGCATTATCATCCTTAGGTCTCTCCTCAATGCCATTATCATCCTTGATCCTTACCTCAACGACTTTATCATCTGTGGCTCTATCCTCAATAGCCTTGTCATCTGTTTCCTCGGATGCCTCAGATGATGAACAAGAAGGAACTTTCACAGTCTCTTGCTTTTTTGCCTCAACAATTTTGGCACCATTAGCCACTTTTGACTTTGGAGATTTGTTCTGAGCATTGTTTGATGATATAAATTGCAGCTTAGTGTGTATTTGACGATTGGAATAGCTTCGAGCTGATCTTGGGCTATTCTCCTTTGTCTCTTTCTTTACTAGCTTCTTTGGAACCCTTGAGACTCTTTTCACTTTGGTATCCTCGTTACTGGTAGCCTCGCCTTGAGAAGAAAGGGAATCCCTAGACGGTTCATAATCTGATTCAGCTTCCTTTCCTTGTTTACTATCTCTTTCAACGCCATTTGAATGGTTATCCCTCTGATCTCCGTTCTCTTTGGCACCCATTTTAGTATCCCTTATAATGTACTAGGAATTTGATACCTGGAGAGACCATAAACACAATTAGCAACAAGAGAAAAATTGCAGAAAAACAACTTAGAAAAAAACAAACTACAAGCACTAGCTAGTAGGAGTACTAGATAAAATAAAAAGTTGCAGACAAGTTCAGAGCTGATAGGTAATGTCTTGTGCAGTCCAAATTAAAAAATGCAGCTTCCAATAAGAAATCCACTATAGACCATAATGGTCAGTTCCTAAACACTGACTAGCATACTAAGAAATATCCACCTTGTACGTACGGAAATGCAGCTTCCAATAAGACATGCACTATAAAACAAGAATGCAAAACAGATCCACCCTCTGCAACCCCAAGTTAAAAAAAAAAAAAAACGCAGCTTATAATTAGATTCACTACAGAGCATGACAGTCAGTTCATGAACCATTAGTCCAGACTAGCATAATTTGAAGCAGATATTAGAATCACAAAACAAGCAATAGGACAACAAATCAGTAGCTGCGCTGCAGAATCCTCAACATCAGGATAGCTAAGCAAAATTCTACCTTACGAAACACCGCAGGCAAACTTAAATGCTCTAACAACTTAACAAGAGAATTTGGTACAGATAATATGCCTCCATGACCAGTAAGTAATTCTCTTAAGCAGAAGGTAGGTAGGATGCACATGGCGGTGGGGCTCTAGATGAACTTGGACCACCATGAGCCTGGATGGCATTCGAGAATGAGGTCCCAGGGGGACGAAAGAGCCCCAGACATAAAGCTGTGCCATAAATAGAGTACATAGAGATCTGACAAGCTACTGATATGGCAAAGGTAACATCGATCCACGATGAACTGTAAACTCGAGCGTGAGCCAGTATACTTGATTCCAAAAACAACTAAGTCCTAGAGATTGCTCAAAATTAACTGACACCAGGCAAAGCAACCAAATAGGGAAGTGCAGTAAGTTCGATTTCTGCTTCTGTTATTGCCACAAATAGCCAGAGAGCAAGAACTATCAGGATTCAGGCACCAAGAATTTCCAGGAACACAACTAGAACTATCAGACATCTAACAAAAACCTGCAGGAACTACAGGCTGCCATCAGTGGACCAAAATTTCAGTTTAAAGATGCTTGATCCACCAGAGAATTATCAGATAGCTGGCACTGATAGAAAATGGTCGCACT
The DNA here is from genome assembly GCA_007726485.1 of Eragrostis curvula. Lineage (NCBI taxonomy): Eukaryota > Viridiplantae > Streptophyta > Magnoliopsida > Poales > Poaceae > Eragrostis > Eragrostis curvula. The sequence goes on along the minus strand of CM017441.1, from coordinate 22,205,895 downwards.
TACAGGAGCAAGAACAAGAACATGAAAGAAATAGAATAGGCACCCCACACCCCATGAAATCGCCTATTTGACCGCTTCAGCGACGAATGTCGACCACATCATGGTGCGACCAACCAATGAGTTCACCCACCAAATGCAGAGCTCGTCGTAGCAAGATTCCCCACTAGTTTCATCAAGCACGGAACACGGTCGCGCCAAGAGATGAAAAACAAGAACCCAAGATGGCCAAAGGAAACCAGCCACGAAATCTTTAATCGAACACGACGGCGCAACCAATCCCCCACACACGAACAAGACTCGGGCCGGTGAATGGATTGAATCGAAATGGCGAGGGAAGAAATCAGCGCAGGGGTCGACGGTACTCACCGGGTGCCCTCGCGGTTGCCGCGCCGCTTCAATTCCTTCGACGGGCGCGGGAGGAGAAGCGAAACCCAAGGCAAGACCGCCCGGTCTTATTTTGCAGCGGAGGCGCGGGGTTCAATGCAGCGCGGAACCTGGTGGTTCCCAAGGGAATGTTGGTGCGGTGGGGGGTGGTGCGTGGCCGTCGGCGCGGGACGGGACGAGGAGGGCGGCCACCGGCCACTTGGCTGATGCGGCGGCCGCTTCTACGCGGCGGGCGGCGGCAAGGCAGGTGTCACTGGCAGTGCCACCGCGTGGGCGTGGGCGGGCCGTGGAGGCCGTTGCTGCTTATAGCAACGTGCGTTTCGTTTCGAGGCCGTCCAATCCAATCTGCTCACCGCACGGTGAGCCTAGCAACTTCTTTTGTAGCACAACGGCACAATTTGATGATGGCTAAACTAATTTCCTAAACTCCCAACTCGCCAAACTAACATTAATTCTTTTTGCCAAGGTTGGATCGGCACAAAGTGTATACACTGCAGATCGTCTAATAGTTCCTTTAATATCCGTTGGATGCTTGATTCTCTTACTTATCGATCAGAGTCCATTTTACTAGTCCTTTTTTAGTGAACACACTTAATGTCAAGAAGATCCTTTCGCAAAACAAAACAAAAAATGTCAAGAAGATCCAATAAGGCACCATTTAAAACAACAGAAAAACATAAAAAGTTTGCAGAATCTTAATCTTATAGAAAACTTTTTGATATAACTCAGGGTTGCCTATAGGAATTATGAAGAAAACCTAACATCGGGTTGGACTACAAGAAAACTAATTTTTTTGTGTGTGTGTTTAGATGTAGGGATGAAAGCAAAAATGGAATTTATCGGATAACCGGGGCTCGTTTTTGATTTTTCTCAACCGTAGTAGTTGAAAATGATATACTGAGAAAATAAAAACAAAAATGAAAGTATTTGATGAAAATAAAAATGAAAATGATTTTAGACTTTACCGATCGTTTTTGACAATTTCCGTTTTAAGCCGGAAATTACCGTTGATATTTTACCGTTTATATTAGTCTAGACAATTAAATATATACTAAATTAAAATAGGCAATAAATCAATAGTGGTCTAAGTAGCATTCCCTTCTCGCGTGCAAAAAAAAATCGGTTTCACTGGGAAAGCTGAATGTAAGCAGAGAAAGAAATCAAGGCTCCTTTATCTCACGTGAAATCAAGGCTCCTTTTCTATTTTAATTTGAACATGTCTTTTCAAATGTCTCGTGTCTTTTATGATACATTTATAGCTATTTCAAATACCAACAATATATATTTACAATTGATATTTTTATACATGATGTGATATGGCTAATACACGGCTATGATTTGTGTTACCGATAGTTAATATCGATTCCCGATCGATACCGCATATTTCTATCGTGGTAATTTCATTTTTGATATTCCCGTAATACCGACGCCGTATTTGTTTTCGCAAGTACCGCTATCGATTTCGCTACTGAGAAAAAAATATAAAACTGAAAACGATTTAGCCTTTTTCTGACCGTTTCCCGACCGCTTTCATTCCTATTTACATGTCTTCAAAATCATTTGTTTTTCTGTAATACATTCAAACATTCTATTAGAAACTTTTTTGTGTTTTCTTCTCCTGCATTCTAAATTGAAGGGGGCATAAATGTTGTCATATTATCTTTTAATGCTACCCTCAAGTATCCATGTTGTTCACTTAACCCCCTAAACTAAGTTTTAGTCCAATTTACTACCCCGAACTATCTAGATTGGTTCAATTCACCCCTCGTGAATTTTTACTTTTTTGCTTCTCTTTGTACATGTTATATTTAAAGCTCAAATTTTGTAGGATGGTAGATGACATCATCCTCTATGCTAGAAAAAATTTTCCAGATTTTTTTAGAAATATTTTCTTGCATTATTCTATTTTATATGTTGAATTTGTATTGCACACTTTCCACATACAATTTTTTTAAAAAATATTTAAATATTTTTCTAACATAAGGTATGTTTTAAACTATAATCTCACGAAATTTCACACTCAAACATGATGTGTACCTAAAGATACAAAAAAGAAAAAATTCATAAGGGAGTAAATTGAACCAATCTAAATAGTTAGAGGGAGTAAAATGGACCAAACATTAGTTTAGGGGGTTAAATGAACTACGTGAATACTTGAGGGTAGTAAAATGGATTTTTTTTTTTTTATTACACATTACAACTCAGACACTCACAACGCACGCACATTCACCCCTATGAACGTACATATACAAACTCTACCGTTATGAGCATCTTCGAAGACTGAGCCGGCAAATCCTCCAGATTGACGAAGTCACCACTGGCGCCTCGCTGTCGACGGCCACATCACCTACCGCTGAAAGCACAAAGCCGTTAAATCATGAAAATCGCTCTTATCGGGAGTTGAACCTAGGACCTCAGATGCTACTGAGACTCTTGTAAGTAAAACTTTACTTTGAACCGTGATTTTGTCTTATTTTTTTTTTAATTTTGTTTCATGATGTTAGAACAATATATTTAAAAGGGAGTATATCCTCATTAGAAATATTGAAAGTTGCCAAAAGTTTCACAAAGATCCAGTAATCCGAATATTGCTGGCTTATACGGTTTTCTAGTAGAGCCAACATAACTATGGCGGTGTGGTGTGCTTCGCTAACAAAAGCGTCATCCGGATCCCCTCTTGTTCCAGGGAAAGAGAGGAGAATCTGTTTTCCGTTTTCTTTTTTCTAAAAGAAGGCATTACCAGGTAGGAAAGCGCATGCCCAAACTTCAAAGAATGGTGAGCGCACTCGGGATCCGCAACTCGTATCCTGTCTTGGGTGAGCAGCAGAGGCTGTCGGTGGTGGCAACGCCACCGCTGGCTCCAAATAATCGTCGGACGCAAGGGAATCAGATTAGACGACTTAATCCCAGCTGCATAATTACTGTACTACCCTCGTTAGCCGGGTTTATCAAAGTTGTCGCCGGAGTTGCCTGCCGAGCCGAGTGTGCAAACAGAAAATGGGCGGTGCCACGACTCCTTCAGCTCACCGTCACGTCACATCATATCTCTGACGACAACTGCTCCAAGGGTCCTACAAGAACCGGTATACTACAGCCGAGCGTAGAGATACAGTACATGTCCACGCAGAATACAGCGAATCGCGTAGTATTAGCACTCTGTACCACGTGCTGGTCGTGGCTCGGGGGCTGTACTATACGGCGTAGCTGACTGAACATTCCAGGGAATTTGGCAGAAACCTCCGGCCAGGACGCATTATTAAAAGGAATCGTCACGATTCTCCCGTGATCACTGCCCCTAGTAAATTAAGCTGCAGGAAGAAAGTGCCGCCCTATTGGTCTCCCGTTGTTTGTGCGGTCCCTCTGAACCTCCTATCTTGTGGTGTCCGTATATTGTATATTAGTCCACAGAATGTGCACACTTTTTCTGTATATATGTTTGTCAGCTTGTACCTTTATTTGTATGGTTTCGTATCAGCTACTATATGAGCTCTCCATCAACCACCGGAACGTAGATCTACCAACAGACCTGAGAGAGACTTCTCCAAATCGCTGCTGGGGCATACACCAATTTGTCTCTTCCGCTGGTATCCGAGGGAGTTTTGGCCTTACAAGAGAGAGAGAAATTTCACGACAAACACCAGAGGCCATGGTGGAGTCATATGACTTTAGCCCTTGACCTCATGCTCATGCTGTGTCTTCCTCTTGTTTTCCCGGAAGTTAGCACGAAATTATCGGGATCAATACATTCGACAGTGAGCAAGGCCAATCGCTTGTACACGTACGGAAGGTCACCGTCTGGCCTCGAGGTCATGGACGCATCACGCGTCGCCCGGACGGTGGCCTGCCGATACAAGCGGCCAAAGCATAATCAAGCTGTAACAAGGGGCTGGTCACTAAAGTCCAGTTGGCCCTGTCCGGCAGCACTCGCAACGGCTCCACATGTCAGCTAACTCTCACTGTAAAAACGGGGATGAGATGCGGATGCTTGCCTGACACATGGACGGTGGAAGCAGAATGTTCTTGGAAGCAAGAATGAAGAAACCTGGGTGGTCTACAGCACAAGCTTTATTGGATTTAAAGGTTTGCTGCCACAGTTACAGCCTACGGACAAGAAAATTCGGCCCGAAGGTTTGCTGACGTGCACGGACGGCGACTCTCTCAACATGGACATGCTACCGACACTACTGTGCGTCTGTGCTGCTTCACTCAATTGCCACACGGCACACGCCTAAAGAAATCATGTTAAAACAAATCCAATTCAAAGCATGAGACCAGACGATCTATAGTTGCCTATCGAAACAAAAATGAGAGGCTAGCGCAAAGCCGCCAATTCTCCAGCTTACAGCTCCAGGGCCCAGCGGGACATGACAAGCTACGGAAAAGGATCGTTCGTCAGAGAATGGAAGGTGGTTGGCAAGCAATGACAGCTATGCATTGCCAGCCATCGACCAGTGTTTCTGCACCTGCACAACCAACATATCGGACCACCGCAAAAGGCTCTGGCATGGTCTCATGTGCTTGCAATCGCATAATACTTGCAACATCTCAGTTACAGCTGCAATCGCACACTTGCAAGATCTCCGTTACACCACAACTAAAACACAATGAAACATAAGAAACCAACAAAGCTTAGTTAATAAACAACATTACATTTACTATCATAGATCTACGCCTAGTGAAGCATCCGGAGAGCCATCATCAGGGCAGATGATGCTTGTGCCATAGCTGAAAAGCAAGGTGCAGAACTTTAGAATAAACTACCATGATGTCGAATGATAAATTACTGACACCCCCGGCTTTAGATGCAGATGCGCGTCAGTAAAGTCAAAATCATAACAGGCGGAATTCAATTCCGTTCAAAAGTGCGAGAAAGATAAGCTGTAGCTTTGGATCTAAGCAAAAGTGAACATCTGTACTCATATGAAGGTTATACCGTATACCTCCTGACCGAAAGTTCATACACATGCGTTTTGACGAAACAAGAAGCAAGCAGAAGAAATCTGAGACAAAGCAGTAATGAACAAGCCACTCAGAAGATTCATGTTTGGAGCTGTCAGATTAAGATGCGGTCCAGACTCCAGAAGCCTCAAGTTGGGAGCTAGCCAGGTATGAGTGAGTAGCTGCTCAAATCCAAGAATATTGGAAGAGAACAAATATATTTGTTTAATAATCAAATAAAACTGATTAGTTTAAAGAGAAACAAAATAGTTCAGAAGAATCAGTATTGCTGCAACATTTCTGACTCCTTTCTCTCTGTTTTGTTTTTCGGGGTTCACTGCATACCCTACCGCTAGAAGGATCATAACGTGTCGATGAACAGAGCAAAACAGAGTTTACAATTAAAAGAAGGAAAGACAGGCGTGATTGTCCAAAGGTTACACCACATCAAGAAGGTAAGAAATTTATGTGGAGCGAATTTCCAGTAGAAGAAATATCTAAAGTTCTACACACTGCACATACCAATCTTACTATCAGTAACAGGCAAACAGCATACATGCATCGATGCTAGCATCCAAAGAAAATAATTCTCTTTCAAAAACTAGAACTGTTCAAACAAATTAATGAGCAAATTTTTAGCTGCAACGCAAGAAAGTTTAAAGATAAGGAGGCTTGTTTGAAACATCAGTACTGCATCAAGTAGCAAAACTGGCAATTACAAATAAACAATGACAGATGAGCATCAGCAATTCAGCACTGCATATATGGCCGATGATTTTTCTGGACAACTGGCATCCAGCAATGGGTCAAGGAAGCATGTGCACGTGACTGTATAATTATCATGGATATGGTGAACTAATCATCAAACATCACTCAAGACGATCACATTACAACAGGAAGCATAACTCTTGATGCTTGGGGTAAAGAAATCTAATATTGGGCACCCATCAAGAAGTGTACATTGTGCATTTTAGCCACAAAATGCATATACATCTCAGCCTCTCATATCATACGCGCAGATTAGCTAGGGGTGCACTATAATTATGCTCCCGATTTCTACAAATGCTTAACTTGGCTGAAATTTTGCTTCACAAAACATCAGACCTGAGCACATGAGGAACTAGCATATGCATATAGACAATGGATTTTAACTGTATTATGATCAATAACTATGACATCACCGAAGATTCTCTAGTTTGAGCATGACAAACATAATAAAAATCAAGAGATGAATTCCTATCAAGAGCTACTTTAAATACAGAGCATATCTAAAGCTACACGGATTAAACATGGAAATTCTGGTAGAAAACTTCCGACTGCAAGTTTTTTTTTCCTTCCCTTTTGTCCAATGTCACGTTACAAACCATTATAAATTACAACAAAGCCTATACCGCAGTGGAACATTGAAACTTTGACCTAGGCAACTAACATTTCAAGATCAAATTGATCCCCATAGCATAGTTTAAAATACATTTCGATAGATAAGGATTACAAGAATGCAGATTAGAGTTAGACTGCCCTATGGATTGGCATGGAGATTAGTTCATTTCCCAAACCAAATCCAAAACAATTGGCTCTAAGTCTAATCCCAACCTACACAAACAAGCCCAAACAATATTGCACCAATGGGCAAGAAAGCAGCTATTCCATGAAACTATATAGCAAAATGAACGTGCAGAAGAATTCTAGAACTTAAAAAGGAAGCATAGCTCATATAACATGAAATATCCATGACATTTTGAGAATCAGCAGCTTCAAGTGAAAAAAAAATATCATAAGAATCAGAGAAGGCAGGTGACTAAAGTCACAGGAAAAAAAAAACAGCATGGAATTACAATCAAATGATTGTCTATAACAGAAATAAGACTAGGTGATTTAAATGTATTATGATCAAAGCTTCTCACCTAGTTTTAGCATGGCAAACAAAATGTAAATCAAGCGACGAAGTCCTATCCAAGAGCTACTTGAAATACGCATGCCCAAAGCTACACATTAAACACGAAAATCCTCCTAAAAACTTCTGACTGCAACTTTTTTTCATGTCCGAACTAAATCCAAGACGATTGAGTCAGATCCCCACCTACCCAAACAAGCCCGAACAAAATTGCGCAAGAAAACAACCATTCCATGAAACAAATCAAATAAAGTGAACGTGCAGAAGATTTCTAGAACTCTAACAGGAAATATAGGTCATACAAAATGAAACATCCATGACATTTTAGAATTAGCAGCTCAGGTGAATATGCATACAAGGGGGAAAAAAAATTATCGTAAGAATCCTTGCAGAAAATGTAGGTAACTAAGCCAAAGGAGGGAAAAAACAGCATGGAATTATAATCATATGATACTAAAGCTGGGTGATCAAAATTATCCAAACTGATAGATATTTGAAGTTCATGTCTACTGTTTAGACTTCAGCATTTACTAGTAAAACGAAATGGACCAAAATAGTGAGTAGAATGCAATCAGCGTGTCACTGTAGGAAAAACAACAACAACAACAACAACAACAAGCAACGGGTTAAAAGAAGCATGGGGGACAGGGGGAGTGTGCAAACACTCACTTTTGCCTTGAGAACTTTTCAATTCTTTGGATTTTCTCCTTCAAAAAATAGTCATCCATACTTTCTAAAAACCCACAGCGCTATGCAGAGTTGCATATGCCCTGATGTACTGATGTCACAATATACAAATTCTACAAGCTCTGTTGATGGCAAAGAATTTTTCACTGGTTTTCACCAAAGACATAAACTCATTATTCTGGTATCTTTTAAACCGTAGAAGCATTTACCCTCAACTGTCAATAGCTCAATATCATCTTAGCCATGACAATCATTCACTTATGCTCCAATATGATTGTTATTTTATCTTTAAATCTTTGAAGATGAAACATATAGAAAAGTATTTTTTTCATATAAGGAGGCCCTTCTATCTGTTTCATGTTTAGAATTTCTTGTGGAAGAGATGAACTGATGGTGAGCCATCATGCACCAGTTTTTCAGGACAAGAAACATGTCTCCTAGCATATGACAAGTCCCAACAAAGTATTGTGGTAAGCTAATGACCCAAGTATGTTGTGATTGTGAATATTAGCTTAAAAGCACTAGTGATAAATAGTACTCATAGATTTATTGTATGCTCTTGGTACAGCATCTGCACACATTAGAGCCATGCTTGATGAAGATAGACCAGTTGAAACATGCATCAAAGAAAACTTACGTTATATCAAACGAATGTGTCCTTCGTAGATTTGAATCCTTATTCTTATTTCATGATAGCAACCCAATGACCAATTTTGCCAAAAAAAAAAGACCTGCCAAATTAGGTATGGGCCAGAGGATAGATGATCCAACCTACATAGGACCATCAATCCAAGTACAATTCAGCATAATTGTTCGATTCTAAAGTCTGATCGCAAGGTTCATCACAACAACGGTCGAGCAACAATCCACGTGACTCAACTTATATGTTCCTTTTTGTTAAACGATGTAAGGATCTTATTACCATAGAAGCTAAGATGCAGTGATCCAAGCCCCTAAATATTTTGTTCCATAGCTTCTAAAGGACTATACGCAGGACCTAACTAATTTACTTAAGTAACAAATCATGCGTATCTTCCTTCGATGCTCTTATGGCTGAATTCTATGAGTGGCTCTGGATGCTGTGCAACACGAGAAACAATTCACAACAGAGTCATCTATGAATGAAAGGCAAAATACAATCCTACTTATGCTCATGTAGTACAGCCGAAGTATAAAAAGGACAATTAAACCGTTTAACATCTCAAAATGTTAAATGTTTAGGGCATTCGCCATCATCATATTGTAAATTTCAAAACGAAACAGGAACAACAGCATAGTGTTCAGCCCGTGGCCCAACCACATCAGAAGCTCAGGACCGGACATCCAAATCCTTATTGGAAGCAAATCAGCAGTCCAGGGTTCGAGGTGACCTGAGTGGCGCGGGATCACTCGGCCTGGGCGTCCGCGGCGGCGAGCTCCTGCTGCTGGAGGCGCTCGAGCGCCTTCTGGTGCGCCCAGGTCTCGAGGGTGAGGTCGGGCTTGGCGTTGAGCCCGACGCCAAGGATGACGATGGTGAGGAAGGAGGTGACGTAGCAGGGCAGCTCCCAGTCCTCCCACTTTCGCGACTCCCCCGGCGGCGGCGGCGGCCGGTTGAATAGGTACCCCTTGGGCTGCTCCTCGTGCCCCGGCGTCGTCCAACGCCCGGCCCCGTCGCCGCCTCCGCGGGTGCGCGCGGCCCCGCGCAGCCGCGCCCGCAGCATCCCAGCTGCCGCCGATGAGATCGCCCGCATCGAGCCTGGTTGGTGCGCGTGGAGATCGGAGAGTGGTCGTCGATTTGGGTGCGGGGGCTGTGCTGCGGAGAGTGGAAGAGGTTGCGGGGATGACCCGGGTGGGAATTGCAGGAGCTCGAATGGGCTGGCCTGTGGTAGATGCTGATTGGGTTGGGCTCGATGGAGATGGGTGATGAGAGTGGGCTGGAAGGGTGGTTTATCATGGGTCACATTCAGACGTCAAATGACTATTTTACTTCTTCCCTTATTTTGTCCACAAAAAAAAAAAAAACCTTCTTCCCTTATACTTCTTCCCTTATTTTGTCCAAAAAAAAAACTTCTTCCCTTATTTTTTTCCAGTCAGATAGTGGGACTTAGATTAAAAAAGCTCTGCACAAAAAGCACCTTTCCACATTATAAGATCAATCAAGCAATCAACTGATTCTTCGTGTTTGGGGCTTTGTCATCTTAAAAGAAGTGTTAAGATTTTGTTCAAACTTGAGATAAATACAGACGATTTGGATCCCAATCGTCCCTTCAAACTGATCCTAACATCATTGCATCAAACTGACCCCAATATCATAGCATATTCAGATTCAGCAGTTTCAGAATAAAACCATGAACAAAGGGCATGTATTAAAAATCACCTCCAAATCTTGAATTTAGACATCAAGAGTCAGGATATAATTACAGCATCAAGCCAATGCCCACAAATTTGAAGAAGATTAAAACTGCTGGGATAAATCTATTGGCATATTTCACAAAAGAATCACCCATATTACTCATCGTGGTACCGATATAGATACACTAGCCCTATACAAATGACAAATTCATTGAATATCCACTGACTGCCAATCATGAAACGATAAATTGTCTATGGTCGATGGCCGGAAGAGGATAGGGTTGACATCCCAGCCTTTCAGGCTACCTCTGGACCATCTCATTCTCACATTATCAATCTCCAGACCGGAGATGTGCTCCAGCATCATGCCACCGGTCCTATGCTTAACCATCTTCTCACATCCTGGCCTGTAATCATACAGCCCACCCGTGTAGTTTGTCCATCGTTTGTAGGTCAGGTCAATGTTTTTGAACTTCAGGTTGCGAAGCAGCCCATGCTTCGATCCAGCCAAGAAAACCCCGTTTTCTGATACCGATGTGATGTTGATGAATTGTACGTTCGAAATGGTGCCTTCTTTGGAATTAGGATACCTCGGGCATGTTGTTATGTAGATCGGTTCGGCTCTACCCCACCATGAAGGATGGTAGTATCTGGTGCTCATTCTGATGTTTGAAAACACCACATCACTTACATTCCCTGAAAAAGAAAAGAATCATGTAAATCAAGAACAGATTGAGCTTAAAGAATATCAGTGATGCAAACAGTTAAATCTTGAAGGAAAAAGTTCACATAACAACCTTCAACTATGAGCACGGTTTGGTTTCAACCTTTAACACGGAAACCGTTCACTTTTTGACCTTGGCTCCAATTAGAGCAGCTTTGGATGGCATGACAACATGGCCCAAAGCTAAAATAGTTCTTTAACTAAAAAAAACCCTCAAATTCATATAATATAGAATTGTTTGTAACCTAAATGTATAGGACCAAATTGATATAGCTTCTAGATTTGAATTTGATGTCGTAAACTGGTTTCAGAATCAGGCTATGGTTGTAAAATCATAGAAAGATGTAAACGATCTCATCGTACTAGAGAAGTTTCTGGTTTATAGCCGCCCAACACACTGCATCAAATCGTTCGACAATGGAGAAAATGTCTTTAAAGAACTTACTGCACTAAAAGGCTTAGAAGTTGAATGAAAATACTTGTGTTTCAAATAGAAGTTCTGTCATACTACTTAATTGACGACTGTTAACTGACAGTTTGAACTTGCAAGCAGTGGTTAGTACCTCCATCTCTGATCTGCATCCCAAGTCCTCGATGTGAATCAACTATTGTAATGTTGTCAAAGACCAGCCTTTTGAAGTTGAAGGAGCTCCAACTTCCAAACTTGATAGCACAAGATTTAGTCCGGATCCAGCAATTTGTTGCTGTCAAGTTGTAAACGGGCCCTTTCAATGACTTCGGGCATAGCGCATCATCTCCAGTATCTATGTGGCAGTCTGAGATGACTGTATTGTTTGAATCTGTTATGTCAATGCCATCATTGTTGGGGGTGTTCCAATCCCCAAATATGGACACATCGTGAATCACCGAGTTGTCGCACCTGACAAGGTGAAGACTGCAGGGTACACAAACAAGTGTATAGTCTGTTAAGTTTGCCCAAGTATCTATTTCTGTTCATCTGTCTTTTATCTTCGCAACAAAAAAGCATATCAAATATATCAGTTATCCCCCCAACAAGTAGAACTGCAATGGCAACAGAACCAGAAAATGTGGGATCCCTAACATTTTGGGAACGATTGAATCAGGTAGCAAGTAGTTCTCTGCATCAGCTCACATTTGATAGGTTTTAGCAATGGAGTTAGCAGGCATAACTCTATACTAAAAATTGGTAAGCTGGGTTTAAGAAATGCTCACCACCAGTAGGCCGGCTGGCTGAGCGTGATGTCGCGGATCCTGACATCCTTGGAGTCGATGAAGCCGACGAGCCGCGGCCGGCATTCGTCGCCCTTGCAATCGCCGGTGGCGTTCCAGCTCACCATGATGTTCTTCTTCTCGCTGGGGGTTACCACGAACGCCCCGCTCTGGCCGTTGATCTCTCCACCCCCCGTGATGCCCGCGCCGGTGGTGTTCTCGGCGAGCACAATATACCACCGGTCCGACTCGCGCGGGTAGTCCTGCTGCCTGGTCCCGCCCAGCAGGCGCGCGCCGCGGGCCACCTCAAGCACCACCCCCGAGCGGAGGTAGATCGTCGCCGTCAGGTAGTCCCCGGGCGCCGGGAGGAGGACGCGCCCCCCGCCCGCCGCCGCGCACGCGTCCACGGCGGTCTGGATCGCCGCCGTGTCGTAGCGGGACCCGTCGCCTGCCGCGCCGTAGTCCGCCACCGAGAAGACGCGGCCGGACCGCGCAGCAGGGAGCAGCAGCAGCTGCACGGCCACGGCCGCGAGCAGGATCAAGCGAGGCGCCGCCATTGCGACGTCTTAGTCCACGAATCACTCTCTACCTCTCCTCCCAGAGCTAACTTTGCAGCTTGGATGAGTGTGCGAGGTTTCACTGTCCAGAAATCGCACGCAACCTGCTCGGGATGCTTCAATTTTGCCAGTTGGATTGGATCAGGCTTCATGTCGCCGTCGCGAAGATGGAGGAAGACGGGATGGGTTGGTTGTTCGGTTCCAAAGTTCCAAACGGATGACGGACGGGAATGGGATTCTTTTTTTCTTTTCTAATCAGACGGGATGTGTTGCTGAAAAGGAGGAAAGTAGACTGGTTATTTTTTGGATCACTAGTTGGATGCCCGTGCGTTGCCACGGACTGCCAAAATCTTGCCAACAGGTTCGACATTACCCAACATCAAGAATCATTAAAAAAAATCCTTCCAATTGAGAGGGTACCGATATTGTCCAAGAGCATGTCACAAGTCACAAAACAATAGCATGTCATAGAAAAATAAGAAATGAAATGATAACAAAGGACATCAAGGCGGCCTTCTGCTAACCAAACCAATTATTTTTTTCCTCAGCCAGATAAAACTGGTTACCTACAAAGCATTTATGAACATGAGACATCTTCACAAGTCACAACTGACCATACAAAATTACAATATCAGAGGTTCATTGCAGATTGGAACAGAAATTATTCTAGTACCTTCCACGTCAAAGCAGCAATGAATTGATTAGCTTTTAAGGTGCAGTTGTTGCTATGCTATGCTCAAACACTGCCTGCAACTGCAATGCAACAACAGATATATCTTCGATGCCGGCCTCCATGTATGACACTGGTATAATTAATTTTAGAGGCACATTGCAGGGGTAAGACTCGACTCCTATAATCCTTCTCCAAACCCCACCTTGTGTGGGAGCTTCAAGGGTTTATCCTTTAGGTTTACAGTAAAACAGGATAATCATGCTTCACTTAAGTACATGAATTGGCCATTAATTGAACTGATATGCTTATCTGAAAACTTCTTTAACAAAAATACATAACTAATTATATATTTCTAGGACAAAATATTCTAGTTCAGTTACCATCATTTATTTCAAAGACAAAATATTGTATCTAATTAAGTTCAGTCACTATAATGTTACCCAGTTAATGTAACTGTAATATTCATATCTGCTACATTGTCGGTAACAAACTGCACCTGATCCTATTGACCATTTTGGAAAGAATTGAACTATCTTGTACAACCTCGAAATATATTCAGTAATTTTGATTGCTTTTCTGTGATGAATCAATGACAAAGAGGTAATCTCAAAATAATGGAATCAACACCGGCAACTTTGCCAAAATGCCAAAATGAATAAATCATGAGTTGTATATTGCAGCCAACTGTTCTTTTCATTCAGACTGCTGGGCCTGGGTGAGAAGTAAAACAGCCTGTTAATTGCTTGAGCAACAATGCAATGAAAGGCTACTTCAAGAGGTGTAAAACAGGCAGCCAATCTACAAGGGACACAAGATGTTCCTATAAGAACAAAACACAGGATGTTGCTGCATCCACCATTTGATTTGACCCATCCAAAACACTGAAAGAACTCATGAGAATGTCACAATTTTCCTATTCAAAAATCCGTTTAACCTACTTCATGATTTACTAAGAAACCGAATGAATCGACACATGCATTCTTCATTTCACCCAGGTTTCAACTAAGGGCTCACTGAGCTAGAGTAGAAAGCTAACTGTACCTTCGGTTTTGCGGAATGGAATCACAGTGCGCAAGTGCCTAATCCCAGGCCTAGCTTCCCAGAACCAGTGAGTGGCTTCTTGTTCTGTAGCGTGAGGGCATGATCAGTGAGAAATTTATAATGGGAAAGGAGAATGATTGGCTATCGGTGTGCCTGCGCGCGTGAAGGGTTCGAATTTCAGTGTCAGAAAAATTGAATCTTATACTCGTAACTTCTCGAGCCTTCCATCACCGGCTCCGATGCGCTAGCTCATCCATCTGCCGGATCCTGGGTACCAACCCGGACAGAAATCATGCATCCGACGCAGGGATCTTCCTCCACCGCGTTCCCCTCGTCGATCCGCCTGCCCATGGCTCAGTCACCGGCGTCCATGGCAATGGGGCAAACGGATTACTCCAGGCAGCAGGGATCTTCCTCCTCCACGTTCCCCTCGTCTATCCGCCCGACCGTGGCCCCATCATGACAGAGCAGACGTCGTGACGCACGCCTGCCTGGATATTGGGCGCAGCTTCTACCTCCGCTTGGCTGGCTCCACGCCGCTAGACGCCGACGTGGTCCGCCCTCGCCCCGGCCCTTACCCCGGCCCTCACCCCGCGACGCCGTGACCGGACAGAGGGGTCGCATCGGAGAAGACTGGGAAGTTTGGTTCTCTCTTAGGTTCGACTCAGGGAGGCCGCCATAGGTCAACGAGGGAGATCGAGAGGATGATTTTTTTTCTCAGATGCGGATGCGGAAGTTTGAGGAAACGGGGAGAGACCAGGGAGAGGAACAGGTGCGACTGTGCGAGGGAGGGAGCGGGGCCGTGGACCCCACCTGTCGGCACGCGTTTTCGGTGGAGGGCGACAGAGGACGACGACGATGTCACCGACTGCCGTTTTTAAGAGTACTCCCTCTGTCCCAAAATATTTGGCATCCTGGTTCTGAACCAGGTTCATTGAACATTCTCTGAACCTGGACAACCTGTCTGTCTAGATTCATTGAACATTCTATGAATCTGGACATCAGAAAACACCCCTAGAATGCCAAGTAAACTGGGACGGAGGGAGTAGTAAGAAATGGAGCGTTGACTGAAAACTCCGTTCAGGAGCCAGCCCCGATTGTTTTATAAAAAATGCTACAGAGTAGACCCATTTGTTCGACTTTTGTCCGACCAAGTGTTTTAAGTCATTTGATTAATATGTGAACCACCACCTAAGTGATCTTAATCATTGGATTTTCTGGTCGTACAAAAGTTGTTTTATCTAGACTTAAAGGTTAGACCTGTCAGGTTAAAGAGAATTTTATTATTTAAAGGTATTAAATAAAATTTAATTATAATTTTTTTTTGACAAATAGGTGTTAATTTACGAGATGTATCTAATGAGCCTAATTAATTTATATGTTGCTACAATGATGCTACAGTAACCATCGTCTAATCACAGATTAGTTACCCTCGTCAGCTTTGTCTCTCGAATTAGTCTCGGAGTTCTGTAATTAGTTTTATAATTAGACTTTATTTAATACTTTTAAATAGCAAGATTTTTATGTCTAAATTTAGGCCTAAACGAAACGAACATGCCCTTAACTCCATATCAGGGTTCACCTAACCGGAACAGTACTGGTTTTCAAAAACCGGTAAACCCGGTCAGATTTTGTTTCTACAACAGCACTGAGGGTCAGTTTTTTTTTAGCAAAAATCGATTGTTCGAGGGAACCGAACCGGACCGGACTGGTTTATAGAGC